>PVKS010002040.1:72897-126008 GCA_004027875.1 Aplodontia rufa | reverse complement strand
TTCTTTATCTGAAATGCTTGGGACCAGAAGTGTTTCAGATTTTGAAGTTATTTTCATACTTTTGAATATTTGCATAAGACTTTATTGGTTGAGCATTCCTAATCCAAAAAACCCAAAATCTGAAATGCTCCCAAATCTCAAACTTTGAACATTGTGTCAGATTAGAGATGCTCAACCTGTCCT
Organism: Aplodontia rufa; assembly: GCA_004027875.1. Classification (NCBI taxonomy): domain Eukaryota; kingdom Metazoa; phylum Chordata; class Mammalia; order Rodentia; family Aplodontiidae; genus Aplodontia; species Aplodontia rufa. The sequence continues at coordinate 125,825 of PVKS010002040.1, read as the reverse complement.
GTGTTAAAGATGGAATATAATATTTACCATTCAAATTCAGCAGCTGAAAGAATCCCTCTATAAAGAAGATGGGAAATAAGTTTCTGTGTGTTGACTTCCAGACTGTATTATTACTCTTTTGAAAAATATGAGCAATCAATCAGAATTTTGGAATTATTGTTACAGCCTTTTCTTTCACATCTACATCAAGATGATAAACTAAAGCTCTCATCTTCTGGGCAAATTCTTCCCCATATAACAGGAAAAACAATGAACCTTTAGTGAAAGGAGGCTGAGTAGCTAACTGATCTTCCATTTTGAAGCAGTTATTTATATTCTGAAATAGTGTGAGTGCTCGAAGCAGAATCTCCTTTGCTACGTGGCCATCATAAAGGGAAAGGAATGATGAATCCACTTGGGCACTGAGTAGTCCTTCTGTCATGGCTGGATTTTCAGACAAATTTGAAAGCAGCTTCAAAACTTGAACCTTTGTGTTTCCATTTCCAGTAAGTAGTAGATGGAATAGGTCTGTAATGTAACTGTTGAGCATGTGCTGGTGGTAATTGGTAACAGTCATGTTTGTTAATAATCTCAGTCCAGCCAACTGCACAGCAGAGTTCAGGGGACCAGAGAAGACATCCTCACAGACTTGATTGATGTATATCTTTATCTTGATTTGATTTTCAACATTCACACTCAGGTTATTTAGGGCATTTAAAGCTTTCTCTTTAATACTATGGTTTGAATTGTTGATTTTGTTTCCAACAATTGGAATACCACCTAATTCACGAATGATAGCTTGGTTAGCTGAAAAGGCTGCATTGTTACCCAGAGTGACCAAGGCTCTTTCGATAATTATAGGATCCTCCGTTGACTCAAGCAGGTAAAGGAGTTTCTGAAGTTGTTCAGGATTGAGAACTTCATCATATGAACTGTTGGTTAAGTCTTGATAAAGAGCTGCAGGGGTTCCGTGGTTCTCTCAGAAGGAGCCTGTGGGGAAGGCAAGAATCACACATTCTTAATCAGAAAAAGAATGAAGCTATTTTCATTTTGAAAAATATATTAAATCCTAGAGAAAAAACTATTTTAGGTGTCTCATATATCAGATCTATTTTCTTGCTTTCCTACAAATCAAAAATAGTAAATATATATAGTAGCCAATGAAAAATAGATTTACTTCTTTTTAGGATTAAACACAAGTTAAATGTATGCAAAATTCATTGGATGGATGTCAACACCAAATTTCCTTGCAAAATTACCCTTCTATAACAGTCGATAAAGGGGCAATATATATCAACAAGAATTTATATGCTTTCTATTGGAAAGAATTATAGTTGACTATAAAAATGTTGAATTTCTTATTCTATGAAAGATATTTTATTGCTGTGCAAGATTGCCCTCTTGTGTTCTCTCTAGTTAAGTCATAATTTTTATTGATTTAATATTTAACCTTTAACTTTTCTACTTAAAATTAATTCACTACTAAATGAACTTCAAAGTCATATACCCCAAACTACCTATATCAGAAATTAATGTAGATAGTGTTATAATTTGTGATACACTGTATACCTTCAAATCTCAAAGCTCATAAATCTCTAAACTCATAAAATGCTATGGTCTGAAGTTAAGAAGAAGCAGTGAAGCCAGGCACAGTGGCACATGCCTGTATTCTCAGTGACTCAAGAGACTGAGGCAGAAGGATTGTGCGTTCAAAGCTAGCCTCAGCAACTTAAGAAGGCCTTAAGCAACTTAACGAGACCCTGTCCAAAATAAAATATAAAAAGGGCTGGAGATGTGGCTCAGTGGTTAAAGGTCCCTGGATTTAGTCCCTGGTACCCCAAAACAAACAAACAACAACAAAAACAAAACAGGTATTCATATGTTGCTAGTGAAAATGTAAATTTGGCATATCACTTTTTGCAAATCAAATCAAGCAATATGTATTGAGTCTTAAAAAGAATCATTACGTTTGCTTCTAAGAATTATCTTAAGAGCACAATAATAAGCACCCCCAAAATTTTATGTACAAACTGCTCATCACAGCATTATTTGCAGTGCAAACATTGGTACTACCGTAAGGATTGTCCATCTTTGCTGCATTAGATTGGAATACAATCATGAAGTGGAATCCTTTGCAGTAATGAAAATTTTATTGTAATATTTAAAAGAATATGTACTTTTCCTGTGATGAACTTATGATGTTGAATTTGGAAAAATCAGGGATCAATGTGGGGGGTGGAAGTGTATCACAGTAACCTAAGAGCAATCCTCTTGAAACTATACACAAAGACTAAAATAGAGGGCTGGGGATGTAGGTCAATGGTAGAGTGCTTGCCTACCATATGAGAGGTCTTGGGTTCTATCCCCAGCACTGTAAAATGAAAAAAGAAAGGTTAAAATGGAATGCTTCAAAATATTAACAGCTGTTACTTGAAGTTAGCACTATAGTGGTTTTTTACTTGTCTGCATTTCCATGTTTTTATTTCCAACATGTATTACTGTTTTAATGGGGAGACCCCTCTGTTTCTCATATTGGTAGAATCAGGATACTTCTTTTTACACAGATCAGTAATTCTGTGGGCTCTGCAAGCTTAGAAAGCTTTTCTAAAGAAAACTAAGACTTTAGTAACTAGCTCAGGATTCAGCATCTCACTGAGTGAATTTAGGAAAGCTGGGGACCTTTGTGCCACTAAAAGAGAGTGAGGAAGTTTCTTAGGTTGGATACTTTTCCTTATCATGCTTTATTCTTCGGAGAAACAGGAAAATAGAATCACGTGATGGATTCTTTGCCCAAACATAGAAAAGAGCAAACAAAGCAAAAACCATTCATTGAGTGCTTATATAAGCTAGGTTAGTTGAATATGGCCAGAAGCTAAGTGCAATGAATGACTGACTGGAATGAAGGATGGTTGAAGAACTTCACCTCCAGCCTTCCTGTAGGATTTCTTCAGCTACGTTGCAGCTGAAGAGTTGGTTTTCCTACCCAAAGTTTTGCAACAACCTGTGTCTCTGTTAACTTTCCATCCGCGCTCCTATTCCTGATCCCTTTCCCAGAGTGCAGCAAGAGTGAGCTTTTTAAAGAGTAAATCTTCAACAGACTCCCAGTGCACATTGGGATACATTCTAAATCCTTCTGGTAGCTGACAAGGCCTATGGTGATCTGTTTCCACTTTCCTATGTTTCTAAGCTCCTCTCCTGCTTCCTCACTGCCTTCCAGGCATCTGATCTTCACCAGGCTTCACCTCAGGGGTTCACTTGTGTTAAAACAGACCCCCACCTTTCTCTTTTGTCCAATGAATTCCTGCTTAACCCTCTAAGTCTCAGGCTATGTATTGCTGTTACTGGGAAACCTTAGCTGCCCCTGCCAAGTGCAACCTTCCTATTCACAACTTCCCCTTTTGTAGTCTTTCTCTGGATGCTATTGAAGTCTCTGGTTTAATGTCCTCCCTGCCTACACTGTAGGTTCTGTGACAACAAGGGCCAATGGCCCTATTTGCCTTGGTCCTTCTAATGCCTGGCAAGGGGTAACAGATGTTCATGGGATGAACGAATAAGTAGATGAAGAAGTGAGATAGCTTGATCATATTTGACCTCCCCCACACTCTAAAGAGGTACTCCCACGGATGCTGGCGAATATTAAAATAAGGATGATAAACATGGAGCAGTGGAGGTGGTCCTGGGGATGCTGTGAGCATTCATCTATCAAGGAGTCCTAAATCCTGTCCTCAGCTCAAAGATATATGTGCATTGTTGGGGATTCCCCCAACATGAGGTCCAGCTGGCTTGTAAAAGAATTGGTGGTAAACAACCCTGACCCAGCTGGCTTGTATCTTCCTTAGTGAGGTAATGCCTGATCGCATGACTAAGCTACTTGGTCACTCATTTGTACAATTGGATAAACGTGTTTGTACTGTACACCTATTGGCTGTTGTAACGGATAAATAGAGTAGCGACTAGTCAGGTAGAGCAAGCAAGCAAGCGAGCAAGGAAGTAGCCCTGTCCTGAAGCAGTCAGAGAAGAAGAAGAAGCAAGCAGCAATCAGATGGAAAGCAGAGAGACCACCGCCTGCTGCCGGAGAGAGTCAGAGAGATCAGCAGCGGTAGAAGATGCAGGCAGTAAGAGTTTCGGCTGCAGAAATAAGGACTCTGGTATGGCAATAGAAACAGGGACTCTTAAACGTTAATAGCCTTGACTCAAAGAGAGGGAAGGCGGGAAGCGCCTGGAGGCCTTTAGCCGCGGTAAAGAGAGAAATAAAGTGCTTGGAGGACTTAAGAGCAAATGGGTCTAGTTGAATGCTTTGTCCGGTCCCTGCCGGCCGGGACTGGACAGTGCATAAGTACTTTAAAGAGGTTTTTCAACTTGGTTTTTCAAGCCCTCTGTGGAGGAAAAACCCAATTCTAAGATACTGACTGTTTCTAACCCTTAAAAAATCAAAAAGATATCTCCATCCAATAGGGGAGTAAATAAATTATGATTCGCAGAATGTTTACAAAGAATCTTTAAAGACATAAAATCAATGTTCCCATGATATTGTTTTTAAAGTATACAAACTGAAGATATAGCATAAGCTGTTTTCTCTCACATGCAAAGAAATATATATATTATGCTTACACAATAAAAAGATTGGAAGGAAATGCATCAAAATGTATACTGAAATTATCTCTGAGGATCATCATATATACAAGACTTTTCTTCCTTACATTTTTCTGCATTTCTCCAAATGAACACCATTTTTTGTTAAAACACCAAAAATTATTTTAAAGATCTTTATAAGATGAATTCCTTCATATTGTTTCAAAGAATGTTTTAAGACTAATGGATAGGGCAGCAGCAATTAGCCAATGGTACAGCTACTTGAAGTGTATTACAGGAGAGGCAAAGGGGCTGCACCTGTTGAATCTAAAAATAAAAAGCCCTTCACCTGCACCACCTATCTCAATAAAGCTAGGAAGTTGCTTTTTCTTTTGCTTAACAATCAGGTCCTGTGATAAGCAAAATTGCCCTGCTCCAAAGCTCCCTGAAGTGCAAAAAGACTAAGAAGATCAAAGGAACCATCAGGCACTCCCTGAACTTCAAAGGTTGCTCCTATGGGAATTCCCAGAAGCAGCTGGGTGTTTATACTTTACTTAAGAGACCAACGTTACTGTAGTGTAGTATTTGCAATGTTATATTTATACATTAATGTAATGTTATATTTGTTATATAACATTACAAATATCTTGGCTACCATATCCCTTCTGTTTCCTTACTATGATTGCATTTTAGGTTTGACATTTTTGTATACACATTAAAATGAGTAATAAAATATTATAGAGACCTCCCCACCTCCCAATGAGGACACTACACTATTATTAGATTTAGGCTTTTTGTCCTTTCTAAATCTAGTTTTTTTAATGTCTTGATCAGTTCTAAATTTTCTCAAGCAGAATAAAGTGGTGAAAAAAGTATTTTGTTTTAAATACTTTGTGTTATAATGCAACATTTGAACAGTCTACAGAATCACTTACCTTTTCTGGATTAGTTTCACAGACTCCTTCCCCTTGATGATGAAAAATGTCCCTTCACTAAAACATGTCTTACAGGTTAGGGTAAATGAAAGCCAAAATAATTCAGTCAACCATGTGTAAACGTATACTGTTTTGCTGTTCATTTTAACAATAAAAATGTATCTATAAATGATTGTTAAGCAACATTATCTTAAGCCCCAAATATGTCATATGTGATAAGAGAAGTCCTATATAATTAAATCTGTGTTCATTTTAACAATAAAAATATCTATAAATGATTATGTTAAGCAACATTATCTCAAGCCCCAAGTATGCCATATATGTGATAAGAGAAGTCTTATATAATTAAATCTGTTAAAGGCATTTATACCAAGAGAGAGATTTACATTCTAAAAGGGTGTAGAACTGGGTTGATCTTACATTCATGCCATCAAAATAATATATTATGCATATAGCAATAGAAAGAAGACTATGACATATCCCTAACCCTTCAGAATTCTGTTGTAGAAGAAGCCACAGACAGGTAAAGAAATGTCATGAACAAGGGCGGTTACAGAAGTCCAAAGTACTCAGAATAGGGAGATGTCCATTTTTCAAGTAGTGGGGAGAATATATAAGAGAGGAGGGGGAGAGAATGAGAGAGAAGGACGGAAGTTAGGGGTAGGGGTGATGATTCCAGGGATTGGTGGCAGCATGAGCACAGATGGAGGCTAGATCATCTGGTTCATTTTGGGAACTGCAAGCAGTTCAGTTCAAATTTTGTTCATATATTAAATAATCATTAATTGAATATTTTTGTTGTACTTGTGAATGGCAGGAAATAATGGAAAGCTGACTAATCACCAAGAGAAGAGAGGAAGGCAAGAATAAATGCCACAGATTAATGAAGTGACATGAGAACTGAAGTGTTTAAAGGTCCAGCTTTTGGGACCTAACAGGTGAGTCTTAACATAGTGGTAGTAGAGGAAGGTCTGAGAAAGAAACTAACCCACTGGATGAAGAATGATCCTGCACAGCCTGGAGACAGTGGCTCCTTATTGCAGATTAGCAATTCATGGTGGAAAGGAGTGGGGACAGAATGGTAATGGAAAAAGTCTCCAAACAGGACACTTTTTAAACTCAAGGAACATGGAAAATTCAGGAGAGAGAAACAATGATGGGACAGTTTCCCTAAAAGGCTGAAAGAGAAAGGCATGAAGACAGCAGGTAGAGAGAGGCAGTAGTTGTGATGAACTGGGTGGGCTGTCTACCACTCTCTAAGACTAGGGAGAAGGGGAGAAGCTCAGATAGGGGTAGAAAGTGGGGGTATGTACCAATGGAACAGTGCACTCTCAGTGAAATGGCAGCACAGTTACATGCTAAGAAGGACGTGTGAAGCAAGCTGTGGGTGAGGATAGGTGCTGAAAGCTGAGAACAAAGCAGAACTGAAGACTAAAAATTCTCAATAGCTTTAATATGAAGGAATAGATGATTCTCTCCAATACTTCTCAGCAGCCTCCAGTGTGTCTATGACAATAACCTTTCCATGTCGCAGTTAGTACCAAAAGTTAGTATTCACTCATCTGTGGAGGCTGGAGCTAGGCCCTGGCCCGTATAAAAGATCGTCAACTCTCCTGTATTAGACCCAGCAAAGATGTGGTAACACATAACCTAGGGCATTCACAGAGATGTATTGGGAAGGGGGTGGGCAATGGCAGAGGGGTAAGGGTGGGCTCTAGGGGTTAAATCTAATTTTAAGAATATATACATATTGTTTTGTTGGATGCATTTTTGATTATACAAGAACTAAATTTCTTAATAAAAAAAAGTTAGCATGAGATTGAAAGTAATGGAAATGGGAATCATTTAACCATAACCTTCTCTGGTTCTTCATTCTCCTCTAAGGTCTTGGTTCTACAAACAAAATCTGTGCCTACAATCGGGACTTTCAACCACTGTTCTAACAGGAAGACAGGATTAAGAACATATTGGCATCCCCCAAATCCAAAGGAAGAACCAAGTTGCTAATTAAAATATTTCAGGATTACAGGTAATAAAACAATATACTAATACTTGTTCTTTGACTAAATTCTATAGCCCTCAGATTTGATGTATGCCTTTTATTTTATCTGAAGTGACAAAGTTAAGGACATACACATTCAGGGCTTTATGTATAATAGACAGGATTAGTAGGATTAAGAACCACATGACATGTAAATGTAGATGATAGATATTTATTCATAAATTATACTTAATTTAAAAAATATGTATTTTTGAATGGCATATAATAGCATTTAACATCATTCTGCTGAATCAAGAAAAACTGAATCATATTTTCACTATTAATGTCTTTATTCCAAGTTAGCTTATAGGTACATACATAATGAGGTTTTTTTTCTTTAAACCTAACCAATAAAAGAAAAATGTCTTGCTGATAGAAAGTATGAGGAATTTTTCTCTTTCCAAGTTAATTTCAGAAAGTTACTTTAGGACTTTGTTTTGAGATTTTTGTCAGTCTTATAAATTGATTTAATAAGGAGTTTCTTCTCCTTAAAAAAATGAAGATGTGTCCTTTTGTTGTTCAAAGAGAGCAACAAGAGTAAAAACAAGTGACCTTTGCAATTTTATAAAGCCATGAAAATTCGAATTACCCAGACAGTAGAGGATCACTGGTTATATTTTCCCTGCTCTGAGACCATTTCTTTTCCTATAATGTCACTGCCCACAGAAGTAACTGACTTTTTAGAATTTTTTTATTTTTATTTTTCTTAAAGAGAGAGGGATAGTGTGTGTGAGAAACAGAGAGAATCAATTTTTATTGAGATTTTCACATGGCTTTTGTTGCTCTGACACTTAGTTGTGTACATGGGTGCTGGGGTTTGAACCTGTGCACTTGTGCATGCCAGGCAAGTGCTGTAACCTCTGAGCCACGGCTCCAGTCCCCACACTATATTTCTTACACATCTTATTTATTCCCCCGTCTCCTTAGGTATTTAGGAGGTCTTTCAATATAGGGAACTTCCTGTGGGAAGCAGTATTTTCCAAAAACTGCCATAGCAATGTTTCTGTTGCCACCTGATCTTTGAATCCTTGTCTCTCCCATCAAGAGACAGGGTTTACCCATATACTTAACTATTTGATAAAGGGGACTGAAGCCTAGTGTGGAAGAAAGATAGCCTGTTCAACAAATGGTGTTGGTCAAATTGGACAGCTATGTATAGACAACTGAAGCTGCATCCTTCTCTTTCACCCTGCACAAAAATTAAATCAAAATAGGTCAAAGACCTGGATATTAAACCAACAACTTTAAACTTACTAGAAAAAGAAGTGGGGTCAACACTACAGAACATAGGAGTCGGCAGCTACTTCCTGAACAAAACTCCCATAGTTCAAGCAGTAAAGTCAAGAATAAATGAATGGGATGCAATTAAACTAAAAAGTTTTTGCACAGATAAAGATCTAATCAAGACCATCAAGAGAGAACCTACAGAATGGGAGAAAAGCTTTGCCTGCTACACCTGGGACAGAGTGCTAATACCCAGAATATATAAAGAACTAAAGAAAGTAACACCAAAACCACAAATAATCCAATCAATAAATGGGCTATGGATCTTAAAAGAAACTTCTCACCAGAGGAAGTCCAGAAAGCCCATAAATACATGAGAAATTGCTCTACATCATTAGCTATAAGGGAAATGCAAATCAAAACTTCAATGAGATACCACCTCACTCCTTTAGAGTGGCAAAAATGAAAAATTCTAACAACAGATGCTGGAGGGGCTGTGGGAAAAGAGGAACACTGTCACACTGCTGGTGGGACTGCAAACTGGTTCAGCCACTATGGAAAGCAGTGTGGAGAATCCTCAAAAAATTAAGGATGGAACCACCTTAGGACCCAGCCATCCCACTCCTGGGTATTTTCCCAAAAGAGAATCAGCGTATTATAGTGATGTGGCTTCCTCAATGTTTATAGCAGCTCAATTTACTATAGCTAGATTATGGAACCAACCCTGATGCCCCTCACTCGATACAAAAACTTTGGTACATATATACAATGGAATACTACTTGGCCATTAGAGAAGATGATATTATGGCTTTTGAAATGAAATGGATGGAGATGGAAAGAATTATGCTAAGTGAAGTATCCCAATCTCAGAGACTCAAGGGCGGAATGGTTTCTCTCATCTGTGGAAGCTAGAATACATGGGGAAGCAGTATGTTAGACAGCTAAGCTAATAATAACTTCAAATTGTATGATTCTCAATGCAACAGGGAGATGACTCCCTAGGATACTTGGAGACGTAGGGTGGGGACGGCGGGGAGGGTGTAGGAAGAATATCTAGGAGACTAGATGATGGGAATATCGGGGAATCATCTCAGAAGGAGATCTCTGTTGTCCATGAGATATCCATTTAACTCAGGAGTTCTTCTGGGGGAAACAGCAACATGGGGAACCCAAGCTGGGCATCCATGATATGGTAATAGCCCTGGATAACTAAGTATATATTCATTGGTTCTTGAATGTTTGATGATGTTTCCCCCTCAATTGTACCTCTATATCCATGTAATTAAAAGAGGGTTTATTTTCCTTTCCCTTGAACTTGGATGCACTTTGTGACTGCCGGGATAAATATAATGCAGCAAACCTGACACTCCGTGACTTCTACAGCTAGGCCAGAAAAGGTGAGGTGCTTGCTGCCTAGTTTTCTCTCTTAGAATATTTGTCCCAGAAACCTAACCAAGAGGCTTCAAAGAAGCCCAAACCAATCCATGCTAACAGATGACATGGAGAGGTCCACAAGGTCGGAACTGAGGCCTTCAGCCTCTGGCCACCATCAACCATCAGCCTTAGAGTGAAAATTTCAGATGATTTCAGTTCTCAATCTTTGACTCTTCCACTGAGGCCATATCATAATGAAGCAGAGAAAAGTTATTCCTGCTGTGTTGAATTCCTGACTTACAGATCTGTGACTATAATAAATGGTTATTTTATACTGCTAAATAGAGTAAACTGGAAGAATACTTACGTATATTTCAATCTTTAAACAATAGCATATCTTACAATAATCTATAGTGTTTATGTATCGTAAATTCAGTTATTCTTGCATTTAAAGACACTTACTTGGTTTGGAATAATTTTTCCTATCACAGACAAGGGTGAAGTCAACAAATTTTCTATATCCCTATTTGTACATAAATGTTAGTTATTTCTTTAGGACACAGACGAGTAAATGAGTTAGTAAATACAGGCAAGACAGAGCAGTGCTTCGCACATTGTAGCACTCTTATTCTTATGGCTGGCTTCTCTCGGTGAAAGGCGATAGATTTTCTTTAACATCGTGACAGGAACTTTCCATATTTGTATCTAACTACCACGTTACAGTGTATCCCTTTTTTTTTTTTTTACAGTTATGGCAGCAAGTCACAAACACGTTGTCATTGAATTATATCCCCGAAAACGCCCATCTTGAGCACACCAGGCCAGCTCTACAGATCATTTTTTTAAAAGTGAAATTGCTCTGTGTGCAGTTGACCTGCTCTGCTCAGACCTGCTGAAAACCACCAATTGTGAACAAGATCAGAAAGAGTCAAGCCACATGCTCGAGTGTGTGCAGTTCAATGCCTTCTGCGCCCACTTGGCTGACCTCTTTCAAGGAGCAGGACACCTCATTACTCGAGCTTCCTAACCTGTCAAAAATCGGAAACGTGCTTCTTCCTTCACCCGGCACGCTTGCCCAGCACTTGCTGGTTCCCTTCACTTCCTGGGCAGGGGCAGAGGGAGAACAGAGGGATGGAAGGAGATGAAAAGGACCACCTGTTCTCTGTCTCAAAGGGATAAAGAGGTTCATTCACATTGCAAGCGCTCAGGTTTCAACAGCCACCCTCGTATTTTCACAACTCAAAGCTTTAAACTTCCTCTCGTTTTCAAGCTGCTTCCCTGATTTGCTCTCTTTTTAACCGCTCCTCCCTTCCTCACGCTCCGGGTCGGGGCAAAAGTTGTTAACTGCGAAAAGACATTTTCAGGTGACTCGTAAAGGGCCAGGTCAACAGGCCCGGAGTTGGTAGGATTCAAGGTAGCTCGGTGGAAGCAGCGGAGTGGCAGCAGGAAGCGCCCGCCGGGCCCACCTCTGCCATTCCTCCCCCGGTGGCCCCGTGCGGTAGCTCGCGGGGTTGCGGAGCCCCAAGGCGCGGGGAGGGGGCAGGGAGCCGGCGACTCCAAAGCCCGGGGTCACTTCCCCGCCCACAGCCCCACCCCTCTAGCACGAGGCCTCCCGCAAAGTCCGCGGGAGACACCTTCGGCCCCGCCCCTCCACAGGTCACCTCCCTCCACGCCCCTTTCCCTTGGCTCCGGCAGCCGGCAGGCAAGGAAGTGTCGTAAAGCCAGGCCCAGGAAACTTTACCCGGGGTAACAGCCGAGGCGCTTTACGGCGACGGCGGCTGGGTGAGATCCTTGGCGGCGGTGGAGGCGGCCGTGGCGGACAAGGAGGTGGTGGCAGCGGCAGCGGCTGGGAAAGAGGAGTGGCGGCAGCTGCGGCGGGGACCACTGCGGGGTGAGCGGCGAAGAGGGGGCCGGGGAGGGACCGCGGGTGACACGGCCGGCGGATGGGCCCCGGCGGACCCGGACGGTGGCCGGCTGAGCAGCTGGGCGGCGCTGACGAGCTGGGGGGGTCGGCGCGGAATTGGGGGGCAGCTCCGCGAAGGGACTGTTTCTGCCTTTGTTCCCCCCTCCTCCGCCGGTCCCCGCCCGCCGCCACCTCTGCTCCGCGCTCGTCCTCGCGGTCTCATGGCCTCCTCTTTCGGTCTCTGTCGCTTCTAGGATGGCGGAGGTACCGCCTGGGCCTAGCAGCCTCCTCCCACCACCAGCACCTCCGGCCCCGGCGGCGGCCGAGCCCCGTTGCTCCTTCCCGGCGGGGGCTGCCCTCGCCTGCTGCAGCGAGGACGAGGAGGACGACGAGGAGCACGAAGGCTTTGGCGGCAGGAGCCCGGCGGGCGGCGAGGCAACGGCGGCGACCAAGGGGCATCCGTGCCTCCGCTGCCCGGAGCCTCCGCAGGAGCAGCAGCAGCTCAACGGATTGATCAGCCCCGAACTGCGACACCTCCGGGCTGCCGCTTCCCTCAAGAGTAAGGTCCTGAGTGCAAGCGAAGTGGCCGCGAGCACGGCCAACCCCGACGGGGGCCCCAAAGCGACTGCAACAAAAGGAGCCGGGGTGCATTCGGGCGAGAGACCCCTTCACTCCCTCCCCAATAATGCAAGAACTGCGCTCCCCAGCTCGACCGAGGCGGCGGCGGCGAGCGACCCCGCGGCGGCGGCGAGCGACCCCGCGGCGGCCCGCAATGGACTGGCCGAGGGCACGGAGGAGGAGGAAGACGAGCAGGTGCGGCTGCTGTCTTCGTCTCTGACCGCCGGTTGCAGTTTAAGAAGCCCCTCGGGCAGGGAGGTCGAGCCGGGGGAGGATCGGACGATACGATATGTCCGATATGAATCTGAGCTACAAATGCCCGATATCATGAGACTGATCACCAAAGATCTGTCTGAACCGTACTCCATTTATACGTATAGATATTTTATCCACAACTGGCCACAGCTGTGCTTCTTGGTAAGTGGATGGAATGAGAAAGAGGGTGAGCCCAACAGAGATCCAGGCCGTGCAGGGCAGGGAGCTTGAGGGCCGAGAGTGTGGTAGTGGATGTATCCTTGGGCATTTCATAGTATCTTACATGGTGTAAAGTGTGTGTATACATTGCTAGTTAATGAAACCGTTTTGAAGGTAAGACTTCATGATCTGATGAAAGTGCAGTAAGCCTTACGATGCTTGTTTCACTGGGGGAGGGGATCTTTTGTTCTGTTTACATTAGCTTATAATCATGTTTAACCGCCTTTAATTACCTTCCCTCATCCTCAAAGCACTTTGTAGTCATTTAATTTGAACATGGTTCTGTTCGGATACAGGCCTTATTAATATCTCGATTACAGTCATAATCAGGAAGGAGTGTATGCATAAACATGTTTTGGTGAACATGATTGTCAGTGAACTTTCTGTGGCTCCATTGGAGAATTAAATCTTACAAGCATGTTCAGTAATTGTGGGGATTGTTTCCTTTTACTTCAACAGGACAATTAACAGTTGTAGCCAGGCTGGTTTTTACAAAAGGTACCACTAACATTTCTAGAGACTGAAAAACTCCTGAAACTTGAACCAAAATACTCTTTTATGTAATGTAGGAAATTTACCTGTGAATTTATTACAGTTTTTTTTTCTTTCTTAAACTGGTCAAATATATGCTTAAACCCTCCTACCATTGACTTGTGTGGGGTGTAGTTGACAAAAGATAAATATTTTACTTACATGTAAGCCAAAATGACTTGGCTTATTGGATAAACTGAGTAATTTTTTGTAACTTACATAGTATTGGCAGTACCAATAATTTCTTTATAGTAATATTGACCCAATTTTAGTCTATATGAAATCTTTAAATATTGACTGCAGATCAGGATGTTGTGTATCACTGTACACAACATATTGTTTCTATTGGATTATTTTAATGGTGACTTGCTTTTAAGGAGTGTTATGTGAAGAGAAAAGCTATCACTGTTATTGTTCTAACATTTGCTTAGGTTAATAGTTGTGTGCAATATGTTTTGATAATATTTTGAAACTTTTTTAATTCTATAGCTTGGTGGAAATCTGAAACTACCTGGATATTGTAGATCATGGTAATTTTACTATTTTCATCATTAACTTTGCTCAGACTTTAATACATTTGTTTAAACTGTAGGTACTGTTTTATGTTGTAGAAAACTCTTCTTTCAGATTTCTTACCATTGTATCAAAAGTTCTAAGACATGTCTATGCCAGTGAATATGAAAAGATGCTAGTGAATATGAAAAGATGACTTATAGCATTGTTACAAATGTCATATTAGATGTTACTGTATTTGCTAAAAATTTAGATTGATTTAAATATAAGTTAATCCACAGAATTATATATTTGAGTCACATTTTAAATAGAAACAGATTTTTTTTTTCATGTCAATTCCAAAATGTAGTTGTGCATATCTGGTATCTGGTCAATTTTTGAGACCTAATATTATCTAGGCCTCCCAGTTTTGACTGCATTTTAGGCTCTGGTAAACTTGACATCAGTAAATGCTGGTCTTGATTTTGTATAGACCCTGCTCAATTTACCAGCTAATTTTTGCTTTTAATAGCCAAAGTTTCATTAAGTTCTGAATATCTAGAAATTGAGATGCACAGGTGGTTGGCCTATAAGATTTATTAGTGCAAGTTTGAATCTGGAGGCGTTAAGCAACAAAGGCCCTCTTAGAAGTGGGAATTTGTGTTGTCATGTTTTTAAATTTGAATTTCCCATAAGAGCTACTTATGGGAAAGAGCTATTACAAGTGTTTATTTTAAATCATATGTGAAATGATCCTAGAGAGATAATTGTGGCCCAACTTTTTTCCTTTTCATGAAAAAAATAAAGATCAGAGTGACTTAAACTGTTTTATTCTCCTGATGTTTAGTGTCAGAAAGGTAAAGGTTAGAACCCAGGTCCCCTGGCCTCTCACTGTCATTACAAGTAAGAACCTGAAAAAATGACATACCTTTGACCTGTTTTGTGCAATTCATTCTGTTGCAAAGTTGTCTTCATTAAAGGACAGTTGTCCTTGTAACATTTTCTCAAAAGATCACAAACCCCTAAATGTTCATAGTTTCCATGGGTAACTTATACGGGGTCAAATAGAGTATATGGAATTGAACCATACAGAATTGCCAGTACTTACTTGATTGACTAATAAGAATGATAGTTTCTTATAATCTTTTTCTAATAATGTAACATGTAAAAATAGAGGACGGTACAAATGCGAGGCCTTGCCAATTACTCTGTATTGTACCTCGTTAGAGTTCATTGTATTTTGGTTGTTGGTACCTTTAGAACTTCAATTTACTACTAGCAGTGTAATATAGTACTTCCGTTTATTTGTTCTAAATTTAACTTTCTGGCTTCCTCCAGTTTTCTATTTGTAGTGTTCTGGAATTCTGGATTCTCTGTTTCATACAATTCATATTTTTCATAATTTTATCGACTGACAAATCTTTGTCCTTTTTTAAGTCTTAATCTTGCCAGTGATTTTTGAATACTGATATTTGAAAAAAAAATCAAACATTTAACAGCACAAGTTTTAAAAGTATGTGAAGAAACTTTTTATTTGAAAAAATCAAAACGCAATTTAGTAATTGTTTTAAGTGTATACTTATCAGCAGTTTATCATAAAAAATGCAGTATTGGTCTTCACTAGTAACGTTTTATTAATTGTGTATCACATATTGAGCTTTTATTTTTAGATTAAGTGTACAACTTGATTTTTTGCCCCTCCAGATTGTTTTATTAAGGAGAGAGAGAAAAAAAGATCAATTTTATTTACTTTTTCATCTGGTTTTTGTTGCTGTGATAGTTGTGTATGTGGTGCTGGGATTCGAACCTCATACCTCATGCATGCTAGGCAAGTCCTGTAATCTCTGAGCCACCACTCCAGCCCCCCTCCAGATTCTTAATTAGGAAAACAGTCAATTTGGTCTGAGAATGAACTAACATAACATTGTGTTTGCTTTTTACTTCTTTGATCAAAGGACGGAGATCTGTTCGAATTTGCTTTTTACTTCTTTGATCAAAGGACGGAGATCTGTTCGAAATTCCTGTCCAATTTGACAGTGGTTATAACTTTTTCTTTTTTGAATGGCTTTAAATTAATATCTATGAAATATAGCTGCCCTTTAGCATCAGAGATTTACATAGATTTCAATTTCAGGTGACTTTAATTAATGCGGTCGTCATAATTTTTAAAGTTTTTATTAAAATGCCATTTAGTCTGTGATGAGTTTACATATGTATGATTGTTTGAAGCGAGTTATTTTCAGATCACAAAATGTTGTCAGGAGGACTGGGGATATAGCTCAGTGGTACTATGCTTAATTAGCATGTTTGAAATCCTGCATTGAATCTTCAGCACCAAAAAGAAAAGAAAAAATGCTGTCAATGGCTGGGGATGTAGCTGAATGGTAGAGGACATGTAAAGTAAGAGGCTTGGAGTTCAGTCTCTTAACACCAGAAAGAAAAAGGGAGTCAGTTGTTTGATCGAATAATTTTTCTGTGTATTTGAGGTCTTATTGCAGAAAGCACTTTTAGTTTTCAAGAGAATTAAAGCACATTGATTTATTGTGAATGAAAAAAAAGGGAAATTATTCTAGAGGTTTATTGACCCAATATAATTTTGGAGTGTGTGATAAAACAGAAATGAATGGTGTGGGTTGTTTCATTTAATATCCCTTCAAAGGGATTTTTATGACCTAGTTTAGGTTTGTGTGAAATGGATTAGAATTATCTTGCCTAAAAAGATTTCTCCACAGTTTATAATAAGAGAGAGAATGAGCCTTTAATCAGTTTATAGAACAACAGACTAAAAAGTGTTAATACAAATTCAAGTTAAAGTATGTATTAGGAATAAAATGAACTTTGATTATTAATTTTTTAACCCAACCTAGTTTTGTTGTGTTGAAATAATTTCTTCTGCCAAGATAATTTATAGAAAAGTACTGCTTGCTGACACATTATTAAATGGTTGGAGATATTACCCTATTTCTCTTTATCAGAATGTAGTATTAGAACTTTTTGCCAGTTTTGGAAGTTTTGAAAAATTATTTGTAGTGATGACTGCAAATGGGGAATTATTAGCATTTATTTAACATGTAGCTTTTAACAATTTGGGAAGCTGAAAATTAAAATAGAAAGCTTTGTAAATCATATTAGTTAATATAAAGCTTTGATTTTGAGTTATAGAGGGCTTTATGACAATGACCCATAGTCTGGAGTATCCTAAAAATAAGACCATCATATATTTAGTCTTTGTAGTACTTCAGTAACAAAAGATCTCGAGTGGTATCTAGGCAGTACCTTACAAATAATAATCCTTTTCCTGAAAACTTTTTATATTCTGTTTTTTTGTTTGTTTGTATTTTTAAAGAGGGGAGGAGAGAGAGAGAGAAAGAGTGAATCAACTTTAGTTTTTCTTCTGGTCTTTGTTTCTCTGACACTTAGTTGTGTATGTGGTGTTGGGGTTTGAACCCAGGTCCTTGCGCTGGAACTGCTGAGCCATCTACTCCATTTATGTGATATGTAAATATTATATAAAATCTTTTATTAAAACTTTATTATAAAAACTAATTCTGGGGCTGGAGCTGTGGCTCAGTGGTTATAGTGCTTGCCTGGCATGTGCAAGGACGTGGGTTCAAATCAGCACCACGTATACAACTAAATGTCAGAGCAACCAAAGCTACATGAAAAACTACATAAAACGGATTCTTTCTTTCATGTTCTCTTGCTGTCCCTCTCTCTCTAAAAAAAACAAAACAAAAAAGAAAACCTCATTCTACTCATAGGAAAATTGTATGTTTTATCGTATCCTAAAGAATAGCTTTTTTCTATAAAATAATTTCTTTTTTCTCTTCCCCAAACTTAAGTAGGTCTTATTATATAATTGTAATTATAAGCATCTCATGTATAATCTTACAAAGTATTTGGTTGTTTACCT
The DNA here is from genome assembly GCA_004027875.1 of Aplodontia rufa. Taxonomy (NCBI): domain Eukaryota; kingdom Metazoa; phylum Chordata; class Mammalia; order Rodentia; family Aplodontiidae; genus Aplodontia; species Aplodontia rufa. Next base: position 107,769 of record PVKS010002040.1, on the reverse strand, counting down.
TGTAGAAGTCTTTTCCCCCTAGGCTTTAATAAGCATAAGAAATTCATGTTCTAAAAAGTATTGAAAGATTTTTTTAAAAACTGGAACATTTGAAGAAGTTTTGGGATTCAGATTTCTAAAACTTTTGTGATTGTTCTCTTTATCTTTTCCTCCACAAATGCTGAGCATTTATTGGTTGCTGTTTTCCCTGGGTAATTATGCAGTACCTGATGGAAATGTATTCTTCATATTTGTTTGTTTTATTTTAAGGCCATGGTAGGGGAAGAATGTGTAGGTGCCATCGTTTGCAAGTTGGATATGCACAAAAAGATGTTCCGCAGAGGTTATATAGCCATGTTAGCTGTGGATTCCAAATACAGGAGAAATGGCATTGGTAAGAATATTTCGCTAAAAGGATGAATAAGTTATTTTCACTGTAAAGTATTATCAGTTTTAGAGTTATCTTTTTTTGGGGGAGGGATCTGGGGATTAAACTCAGTGGTATTCTGTCATTGAACTACATCTCCAGCTCCTTTTATTTTGAGGCAGAGTCTCACTAAGTTGCCCAGGCTGACCTTGAACTTGCAATCTTCCTGCCTCAGCCTCCCAAATAACTGAGGTTATAGGTGTGCACCACTGTACTCAGTTAGAAGTTTTCTTTTTAATAAGTAGAGGATAATCAGTTTTCACATGCAAACTTTTTTCTTTCTGAGGCATTCAAAATGCTTTTGCATTATTCTAAGTATAAGAAATGCTGCAGTATTTAATAGCTTTGAGGGCATTTGATTCTAGCCCTCAAGCAACTGTTCACCCTTGCGTTAGGTGGACCTCAGTCAAGCCCAAACTATGGAATAATTGCTATCATTACTTAGAGCTAGTTATCAAACATATTTCAACTTAAGGGAGGCCTAGGAGAGTAGAATTGATTATTTCCCAAACACATCTCTGGTTCTATCTTTCCTGGCATATTTAATTAATCTTACACTCATGGTTTCTAATGGTGGCTAAACCCATCTGGGTGATTTAAAAGCAGATTTTTCAGGCTTTACCCCAGCAAATCTTGTTCATCCTGTCAGAAGTAGGACTGAAACATCCCCCTTGACTATGAAGTAAGCCTACTTAAGAACCATGCTGGGCTGGTGGTGCACTCCTGTAATCTCAGAGTTTCTGGAGGCTGAGGCAGTTTCAAAGGCAGCTTCAGAAACTTAGTGAGACCCTATCTCAATTAAAAAAAAAAAAAATGTTTAGGGATGTAGGTCATTGGTAAACTGTCCCTGGATTGAGTCCGCAATTTCACAGAAAGGCACACCACTGTTCTAGTGTCTGCTGGCTCTTTTTCATGGTGGAAGATTAGGTGAACAGGCATTCATTTGTCTGAAGCATGTCAAATTCTGGGATGTACTTAAGTAAGTATTCATGATAGGATATTTGATGTCTGTACCAGTGTTTAATTATTAGCAGTCTTGTTACTTGCAGCTTTTTAAAACAGTAAATGCATGTTAAAGCAGTAAATATTACTGTCTTAACATAAGACTGTTTCATATAATATGAATTGATGTCGTGAGGGATCATAGGTAAGTTTACTTAATGATAGAGGTTTTTTTTGTTTGTTTATTTCGTTTTGTTTGAGACAGAGTTTATGTTGCCCAGGTTGTCTGTCCTTGAATTCCTGTGCTCAAATGGTACTGCTTCAGCTTCCCAAGTAACTGGAACTATAGGCATTTGCCACTGTGCCTGCCAATAAGTTAGGACGTTTTTATATATATATAGTGTTGTAGCTTTTCACTAAGATGTTTAATGAATTGGACTTGTTTTATAGACCAAACTTAATGTTCAGTGCATTGAAAAGAGCTGTTAGGACTTGTGAAAAATGATAGGCAATTCTTTGTCTAGCTCACAGGGCAGAAACAAGCTGCTTTAGGGTTACATCCTGGCCTTCAGACAAATTTTATGTGGTCATGAAATACGTGGATACAGTATGCATAATTTGAAAAGAGGTTTTTAAACTGAAATTTGTCTTTCTTAATATAACTCAACATTTTTTTCCTTTTAATGTATCAAATATTTCTTACCCAAAGTAGGATACATTTGTTGGACATTTATAGACATATCACTGACATCATTGAAATTGCTAGACTTTGTTGTACCTAGGCTTACTATAAGCTTTGTAGGAACTGAGTGTTTTAATCTAGTGTGGGCACAGCATTTCCCATGAAGCTGTCTTGTGCCTTTTGTCCAGGGATTTGGAAAAGCATTTGGAAAATCAGTTCAGATCATGCAGTAGTTTGCTCTGGCTGTACCATATCTTGCCTTTTTCCTTTCTTACTACCTTCAAACAATAAATAAAACAAACCCCTGCCTGAGGCACATAATTATATCAGGAAAAGGAAGGTATTGGGGATAGGTCTTTCAGAAGAAGAAACATTGCTTATGTGTTAGTTCTATTGGTTTTTTCATTTTATATCTATAAATTATTTTCTCACCTAATTTGAGATAATCAGTCTATCTGCACTAAAGATAGAGCTTAACATTTGACATATCTATCTATATTTGCTATTAATATCATAATTTAGGTTCTTTAATAAACTAATTACATTTTTCCTTCATTAATGCTCAGATCTATATTCTAGGTACTAACTTGGTTAAGAAAGCTATATATGCCATGGTTGAAGGAGACTGTGATGAGGTAAGTTTTTCATAATGTTTAATATCTTTATCCTGGGCAGTATTCTACTGAGTATTTTATAAATATTTTATAATAATAGTAACATTTCATGGGAAACTTACTACGCAGATGTAACAGAGGGAAAATTATATTCTATTTAAAACACATGAATTTTGACATAGAATAAATATTAAGGTACTGGAGCTAAAATTTCTTCAATAGTAAAGGTGAAATCTTAGGCATTTCTGCTAAGTGGTTGGTTTTTATAAGCTTTGTTATCAGTTAAGTCATTTAAGATAAGTCTTACTACAAACCCAATTTAATTTGCTTACATACTGGCCTTAGTCTTAATGGCTAACTCTTTTTTTTTTTTTTTTTTTTTTTTTAATCCATGGGAAAACTCACAGCCCATGTGAAGGAGATTTCATACTTGGGGAAAAAAATCTCTTAAGAATTAAGTAATGATAAGGCTGTGGGAATGACTTTTTAAATGTAAAACCTTCTGTATATTGATATAAGGGCATCTTTTCTTTGTAGCTTATTTGTAAGGCCTGATGGCAGGTATAATTTCTTTAAGTTGTACAAGGTTGTGCTTTACATATGTGTTCAGTAAATATTGTGGTGATTGGGGTGTTTATATTCACTGTTGTACAGTGTGGAAGGAAACAAACATAAAACTAGTGTACAGATATCTTCACTATGACAGTGATGACCAAGAACGAACAGAGTTGTTTTGTGCTAGTGATTTTATGAGCAGTAAGTGACAGTTCTCTTTATTATTGGGGAACAGATAGATGTACCTTAGAGAGTTCTCACAGTTCAGGAAATTAGGTACTTTTTTTTCTCCCAACAGACCTTAATAAATAATTTGTTTTTGTGATTTTTTTTTTTTTTTAAAGCAGACTTTTTTTTTGGGGGGTACAGCATTTATACAGATGCTAAATATGTATTTTGTTTACAAAATCCCTTCTACTATCATCTTCACAGTCTTCAATTATTTACCCTTCTTTCCACCTATAATTAATATATATCCTTCCATTTTCTGAGTACACATTTATGCAAATATGTAGCTTTTTTAATACAAATAAAATTATTCTGCAGTAATACTTTCTTTTATTTAACGCTATCTCAACTTGTTTTCATGGTATAATAGAGATTACTGCAGAGTATTTTCATTCTTCTGGTTCACGTTAGTCTATATTCTAAGATTATATGATATTTGATCTATAGACATTGGGTTGCACAGTGAAGCCATCTTAGAATTTAAAGATATTTAATTTTATGCTTGGTAGATAATTCACAGTTGGTAAAGGGTCTCACATCATTTATGACAGCTTTCAGTATCCAAAAAGTAAAATGTCAGGAACCCAAGATATTTACATGGCTGGTAGCTGAATTGTAGGAGATAATTGGACTAGATGAATATAGGTCTCTGTGTTTGGACTGTGGGTATGTTAGCTTAGCTCAAGAAGCTAGGCTTGGGGGCTGGAGTGGTGGCTTGGTGGTTACAGCACTTGCCCAGCATGCGCAAATACACAGGTTCAAACCCCAGCAACCCACGTACACAACTAAGTGTCAGAGCAATGAAAGCCATGTGAAAAACTCAATAAAAAATTGATTCTGTCTCTCTCTCTCACTGTCCTTCTCTCTTTAAAAAAAAAAAAAACAAAACCAAAACAAGTTAGCCTTACAAAAGTTGCTTAACAGTTTGGAAAAACTTTGGGCTTTGATCTACTGAGTAGAGTAATTTCTAGTGAACAGGGATGTTAGCAACAGGGAGTCTTTTGTTCCCATGCTTAAGGCTTTTATGAATGACGCTAATCACTAGCTGTGAGAGAGGCTGTGTGGTTTACCTTAACTGATCACATTTATATCAATATAGTATTGACTTCTTTGAAAGTTCTGAGGTATGATAACAGAGATTTTGATGATAATGTCTTAGACTGAAGGTTAAATACTAAATACATAGTGACAAACACTTTTTTCATTTTGGGCCTGAAGTTCTAATGCTGTCATTTTTTTTTTTCCTTTTAAAGCAATGAATATTACTTAATGTTAGGCTGAAATAGAGATCATAGCTCCATGAACATTTTCATCTTATATATTCTTGCAGTTTGGATATCTTTGCTTCTGGATTAGAGAACTTTTCCTTGATTTTAAAAAAAATTGCTTATTTGTGTCCCACCATTGTTCAGATAATTTATTGTGTAGTGGGATGGGGCTTTTGTTGATGTTTCATAAGACTTTCACTCCTTTAGGTTTTTTTTGGTAGGGGGGTACTGTGGATTGAATCCAGGGGCACTTAACCACTGAGCCACATTGTCAGCCCATTTTTATTTTTTACAGTAAGGTAGGGTCACGCTAAGTTGCTGAGGCTATCTGTGAACTTGTGGTCCTCCTGGCCTTAGCCTTCTGGCCCCTGGGATTTACAGGCATGTGTGCAACCACACCTACCCCTTTCTTTTAGTTTTAAACCAGAAAAGCAGCAAATCCTTTTCTTCCTTTTTCCCTTTTAATTTTTGATAGTAGCATGTGAGTCACCTTCACTTCCTTATCATTTCATCTATTGGCTTAGTTTCTGCCCCTCCTCTACCATGAAACTGTTTTCTCATTGATGTATTTGCTAGGTCCAGTTGCTTCTTGGTTTTGGGTTAAATGAAATTAAATGTGCCAGGTGCCATGGCACATGCCTGTAATCTTAGCAGCTTGAGAGACTGAGGCAGGAGAATCACAAGTTTGAGGCCAATCTTAACAACTTAAGACCCTCAGTAATTTAACTAGACCATTTCAAAATTAAAAAATAGGGGCTGAGGATGTGGCCCAGTGGTTAAATACCACTGGGTTCAGTCCCCAGTACTAAATAAATAAATAAAAGTGAAATTGATCTTTATATAATTCATTGTTCTGAGGAAAATTTTTAAAATATAGTTTTCTAAGAATATAGTGACCAGTCATAAAACATTAAATATGTGATTTTTTTTTAAATTTTACTTTCATTTAATTAGACCAGACTTAACAGTCTTAAGATCAAGAAATGACACATTATCAGAAAATCTGTCAGAAAGACTTTTTCTCCCTTATGTCCAGGATCCAAACCAGGGCCTTGAGTATGCTAAGCAGGCTCTCTACCTCTGAGCTATTCTTAACAGTCCTCAGGATTTAAAAGTACTTCTTTTTCTCTCTCTTCTTTCCATTTCTTTCTTTCTTTTTGTTCTGGAGGTCGAACCCAGTGCCTCGTGCATGCTAACCATCCTTGTAACTCTTAAATTACGTTTTCCATTACTTAGAGTGTGCAGCTATTTCTAAAATTCTTAGAAAGATAAGAGATTTTTAAATCTGTGGACCTATTATGTAGGTATGTATTTCGTATCAATTTTTATTCTCTGTTTCCTGAGTTTGTGACTTTGATGTTTATATTCTTGATTGCCACTAGACATTTTAAGTTCAGAATAAAATAAGCCAAAGTTAGTAAACACATGAAATATGGCTTGTATGTCCAAATAATAATTCTACATTGTTTTGGCTTAATAGATATTTCCATTTTGCCTTTTTATATCAAAATTAAATATGTTAAAACAGCATAGCTAAAGATCTTTTTCACTTTCTTTACATTTGGCACGGACCAAAAAAATTATAGCATCATAAAAAAGAAATAAGTGAATTTCTTGCTTCATGACTGCAAAGTGCATTACCCGAATGTTGATCTCTAGCTTGAATTTGTTTACACCCCCATCCTCTGGTTGCCATATGTATAGTGACTAAGACAAGTTATCTCAGGTTTGTGTTCACATTAAGGCAAAGAGTAAGATAAAATACACGTAACTTGAGTGAGTTTTTAAAGTGAGATTTTTAAAGTAAAATTTGTAAAGCTAATTGTAATATATGCGTGGTAACCATTTTTTTGGAACTTTTTTTCTGAAATGAATTAGTATATGTATATGTAATTGATCAGGCTAGTTAACAGGGCTTTACTGTTTAAGCTGTAGCTGTCCTTGAAATCTGCATCTCTGAAACTTTCATTTTTTTTTTAAGATTTAAGGTACAGTTATTAATATCCAGAATGAACTATGATCATAATACAGTGGAGTCAGAATTTCTTAATTGAACTTAAGTTTGTAGTATGTGACCTTAAAACATTTTTAGTTGAAAATCATGTCATCAGGGTTGGTGTAGTGGCTCAGCGGTTAAGAGTGCTTGCTTGTCATGCATGAGGACCTGGGTTCAAACCCCAGCACCGCATATACAACTAAGTGTTGGAGAAACAAAGGCTTGATGAAAAAATAAATAAAAATTGATTTTGTCTTTCTCTCTCACTCTCTTTCAAAAAAAGGATGTAGATTTTCTTTAAGAAAAGAAAAGAAATCATGTCATTCCCCAATCCACCATCCCACACTGGGGATTGAACCTGAGGCCTTGTGCATGTCAGGCAAGCACTCTACCACTGAGCTAAACCCTCAGCCCTTAAGTTTTTATTATTTATGTTAATAATATTTTTCCTTTCAAGAAACCATAATAAACATTACAGAAACTTGGAAACTAGGAAAAATCTACTGTGTGCCTTTCTAGCATATGAATTTTAGTATTGCCATTTCTTTCTTCTTCCTTTTTTTTTAAGAGAGAAAGAAGTAAATTTATTTAGTTTTCATGTGGCTTTCATCGCTCCAACACTTTGTTTTGTATGTGGTGCTGGGGTCATTGTGCTTGCCAGGCAAGTGCTATAACCGCTGAGGCATTGCTCCAGCCCCCTGGTTTGCCATTTCTTAAAATGCGTATGTTTAGTTTTAATAGGTAGCTTCTCTTTTATGTAAATACCAACTTTGACCTATTGCAGATTGTTTACAATTTGCTTTCAAACCCAAGGCTTCCTCTATAGCTTAATTTGTTTTTCATAATACTAATTATTTCTAGCAATATACAAATAATACACATGACATTTTGGTAAATTCTGGCTATATAATAGTCTTACTATATTTTGTAGTATGATAAGAATAGAATATATTAGCAGGAATGACTAAACTAGACAATTAGGAAACATGGAGGAAGTCTAAGCTATTTGTATGTTGAAATATATACATGTAAGGGTAAGAAAGTCCATTAATTTGTTTGCACCTTGATAATGTAAATGATGACATATTAGCTCTTTCTTTATGTTTATTATTACATTTATTATATGTATTTATCAATTATGTTGAACATTTTTATTACACTAGAAGTGTATATTTGCTGTGTGACAGAGGCTGGTAGGTAAATAATAGAATAAAATAGCATTCTTAAAATGTAAGGATTTGGCATAAGTAGTTTGACCTAATTAAATAACTGGCTGGCCACTGAGCAGTTACGTGATTATAAGCAGATCAATTAACTTTCTCTATTGTCACTTTGTGCAATGTAGTGTTAATTCTGATCTTAAAAGGTTATGAAGAGCAATAATTAGTTGTTAATAGATACCAGTGGAAGGCCTGCTAGTTGCCATATAGTATGCCAGTGGACATGCCTGCTCTCTAGGAATTTCCAACCTAGAATCTTAAAAAATGCTGTCTAAATTGTAAAGATTTGGCTTGTCCTGATAATGATTTGTTGCCAAGAGAATCAGTGGAATATCACAGTGATTCTTATTCTCTATTAAATAGGATTCAACTTTGTCAAGTTGTTTTTTTTTTTTTTAAGGACCAAAAGATCCTCAATTATCCTTTGGTTTCCTATGTAATACTTCCATGTGGTAGAGGAAGAGAAGCTTTATGGTGAATTTCTAGTACCTAGATTTTCTTTTACTATAAGAATTTAAGTGGTGAAGTATTTAATATTAGTTACTTCTTCCTAGCATTTTCTGTTGTGTCAAATAATACATAATATCTTTATTTAGAAAATGTAAGTGTGCCAAGAGAATCTTAACATTTTAATGAGAATAGGCTTTTGTGTACTTATTTTGCTGTGTTACTGGACTTTATTAGTAAATATTATTGTATTCTAACCAAAATTCAGCTCTAACCCCATTTCAGTTGTGTGTTTGTGTAGCAGTAGGGAGTCTTGGATGTGTTTGAGTATTTTTTAGCCTGCTGAATATTCATGAAGGTGAACTTAGATTCTGTGCTGCGTAGGTGTGATCTCCCTTCTGCCTTATTTCAGTCTGGAAACACTTGGGGAAAGTATGGAAGAGTGGTTACTACCAAACTCTGGTTCTTATTTGTACATCAGTCTGTCCTTGCTCTTCTGGTTGCCTTAGTGTCATTCATCTGTAAAATAGTGATAACTGTATGTACTTAATAGGTTTGCTGTTAAAATAAAATGTCATAATTCATTACAAATAGTACAGCTTCAATAAATACTATTTTTAAAAAATTGTCACTTTCCTTTTTATTTCTGTGAAATGAATTATAGGTTTTACATTGTTACAGTTTTAGTGTAGACATTTCAGCTGTAATTAGATGCCGACCTAGTAACAGAATTCCAGGAATTACCCAACAAAATATTTCAAGATTGAACACTTGTATTAATCAGACTGGAATGTTCCATACTGTAGTATGGCATACATTACTACAAATTGTGGTTTTTTCAACAGCAGAGAGAAACTGAATTTTAATTCTTATCTTAAACTAATTTATTTGCTGTAGAACTTTTTTAAAGTCTTCCCTAACATTTTTACTTAATCTCAAACTGTTAATTACTTGATTTGAGATTTTTTTAAAGGTTTGGATTTAGCATGCTATTTGTTTTATTAATTGTATTGGTAATTGCTTTCAGATGATGTTTTTTCTTTGTGTACTGTAGTTGTTTAAAAGCATAGCAATACTTTTTTGTGTAATGTTTATGTAATGTATGTCATAATGAAAGACTCTAAAAACACATTTAATTAACAAATGCATGAGAGTTTTCAGTGTGGTAGGCACTGTGTTAGGTGCAGAGGAAACAGATGTGAAGGAAGTATTCATTGGTTCCAGCCCGTCGGGCTTAGCAGCTAGGACAGGTGACACATGCATCAAAGTGTTTCATAGGACCAGTGCATTGGTTATGGAGTAGTATAAAAGAAAAAGGGTATTCCACCTAATCTGGAGTGAAAGGCTAAGGCCAAAAGCAATGAGGATAGAAAGAGCATTCTTTCATGGTGGGTCCAGAGACGGAAAGTTTAGTGTTGAACATGAAAAGCAAGAGGAGAGAGACTTAAAGCAGGAAATGTAGATAGAAGCCATATTTTAATGTACCTTTTAGGTCTCTTTAGTTTATTTTTAGTTTATGGGTTTTATCATGAGGACAAAAAAGTCAATAAATCATATAAAGTCAGGAATTAAGGGTATCACTCTACAAAGTGGGAGACCTCTTATTTAGGGAACTCTTAATTACAAAGAGAGTTAAAGGCATCTAGGACTAGGGTAGCATCAATGGAAATAGATGAGGACCAATTTGAGAGAATACTTAGGAAACATAATAGTACTCACAGTTTTATGGATGTTTGTAGGTGAGTGGAAAACAAAGTTTCAGAGATGATCCTGGTTTCACATTTGAGGCTTTGGTGTGGCGTGATGGAGGTCCTATTTACAGAGATACAGAATTGTAGAGAAAAATAAGGCCATGAGTTCAGTTTTGGGTAGAGAATAAGATCTTGAGTTCAAGTTTGACTGTAAGTTGTCTTTTCTCTATTTACATCTATTGTTTGGATTTTTTTGCCAGATTTTTTGATAACTTGAAATAGAACAATAAGAGCCTCATGTGCTTTTTACTAGGACCTTTGTTTAATTGTACTTTGTGTCATTTTTTCCTTCTACTCTAAACACCTAAGTGTTACGATAACCTGATGGTTAACTGTGATTCACTGTGTTCATAATACTTCAGTTAGGTGGGTGAGAATCAATAGAAAAGGCAAACAGAGGGCTGGAGATGTGGCTCAGACGCAGAGCACTTGCCTGGCATATGCGGGTACCCAGGTTCAAATATCAGCACCACGTACACAACTGAGTGTCAGAAAAACTAAACCAGATGGAAGACTAAATGAAATTGACACACATTCTCTCTTTAAAAAAAAAATAGATAAATAGAACTATGTGTGTATATATATACATATGCATATATATATATATACACGCATATACATTACATACATACATATAGAAGGAAGATGGGGTAGAGAGTGTTTTGGTAGCAGGAGGTAGAAATAAATTAGGGAGGAAAACCACATGGTATCCAAAACTGTCAGTTCTTCATTGTTAGGGCCATCCATTCAGTAATATTCAAAACAGACTCAAATGAAAGTTAATACTGTGTTCCTCTGTTAAGTTTTGATATGCATAGTGTCTGAGCCAGTGGTTCTCAAAATGTAGTCCCTGAACCAGCAGCATCAGCATCACCTTTAATTTGTTTAAAATGCACATTCTTGGGCCCCACCCCAGACCCACTCAGAAATTCCAGGAGTGGGGTTCAGCAGTCTGTTTTGACAAGGCCTCCAGGTGATTATGATGTATCCTAAAGTTTGATTACCACAGGTCTGGGTTTAGCAAACTTTCTCTGCAAAAAGTTAGATAGAAAATACTTTAAACTTCATGGACCAAAGCTTTGTGTGGCAACTGCTCAACTCTGCAGTGTGTCAAGAAAGTAGCCATTGGCATGTAAACAAATGGGTATGTTCCGGTAAAACTATTACATACAAAAACAGTGTGCATCAGGCACATTTGGCTCAAGGTCTCTAGTTTGCAGACTCTGGTGTAGACGCTACACAAATATGGTAGTTGTTGCCAGGATGTGATGGCGTATAAACAAAAATATAGCAATAGGAGGTCAAGCTGAATAGTTTTAAGCACTTTTTTTATTTTTTAAACCTTTGTTAATTTTCCCCGCTTTTCTTCATCTTTGTTCACTGGTATTTTTCTTTACAGGGAAGTAATTCATCTTTGTTTTAGTTTAAGACATGTATTTTCATTGTTAAAAATTGCAGACATCACAAAAATCAGTAGAACAGAAAATAAGTCCCTAGGGATCTTTACCCTTCTTGACTTAAAGATAATTACTGTTAACATTTTGATGACTTATTTTTTTCTGTACATCATTAATACTGTTTATCACCATTGGTTTTTTAACAAATCATCATATTATATTTAATCTGATTGTGTATGTTGTTAAGTTTTTTAAATTATGAAATTTTAACTTAGTTTTCTCTCATTTCTTTGAAGGTTGTTTTGGAAACAGAAATAACAAATAAGTCTGCTTTGAAACTTTATGAAAATCTTGGTTTTGTTCGAGATAAGAGGCTGTTCAGATACTATTTAAATGGAGTTGATGCACTGCGACTTAAACTGTGGCTGCGTTGAGAAATTAACATCAAGGAACAACTTCCAACCACACAGAATCGACCTTTGCATGCAATGCAATTTGTACAGAATTGCTTTGCAGGTGGATTAGTAATTTCCATGCAGCTCTTACCTGTTAGTGTCTCATTGAGTGTCGCACAATATTTGTTGCACTTTGGCATGGCGCATTTGTTCTGAATTAAAAGAGATTGTTTTAAACTTCAAGAGTTCTTTTGGTACCAACAAGATGTGCCAGTTGATAGCCAAGATTTGTTCATTTACAGAGTCTGCTGACCATGTTATTTACATAGTGATCATTTTGTCAAAAAAACCAGTAAGTGGAACATGATTTTTGTTCCTTAAAAAAGCCAATGTAGATTGTAAAAGTCTATAAGTATACTAACATTTCACACAGAACCTGCCATAGTTTTCTGAAGGGGGTGAGGGAAAAGCTTCAATTTTAGGTTTTATTTTTTCAATATTAAATTTTCCATTCTTGAATATTGGTACCTCAGTGATTAGTGAATGAAAAAAAATGTAGGGTGGGGTATTGTCTTATTAAGTAAAGATAACAATTAAATTGCGTCTGCCAGTGCCTGTGTAGATAAGTATATTTGTCTTCATCTCTAGTTTTTGAATGCATGCTGTCTTTTCCTTTTCTTTAAGGCCTTCACAAGCAAACTTTGTTTTTATTTAAATTCTAAATTTGATAATAAATTATTTCAGATTTTTATAATTTGGATACTTTTTCCAGGTGAGTGACAGAGTGGTTTACTTTAGAAGTCCCTTTTTTCTTTACAGTAAGAAGCTGAATCTACTTGGAAAATCTTAAGGAAATGGCTCAAAAGGATGAGAAAAGTTGAGGGAGCTGGAAATTGCTGGGGTTTGGATGCACTTTTGTTTTTTGACAGTGAGGGAATTTTTGGAAAAGAGTAGAAAATTAATGTAAATTGGTGTGATTTTATTTAATCAAAATTATTGCTAAGCTGTGAAGAACAGCTTTTATAAAATAGCTGGAATTTTTTCCTACTTGATTTGGGTTCTCATTGCTTTCGTAAAACGCTTCACTTTCGGTTCTTCATCTTGGAAAGACATTTCAAGGTGCGTTGTATCTATTTTATGCTGCTTTTATTTTCTCTTCACTTATCTGAGCAGATTCTTGGGGGAGCTTTGCTTTGTTCCTCCAGAAACACAAAAGGGAGAGATGACAATCTTTTTTTAATGAGTTCTTTGGGTTTTCTGAACAGCCACCAAGTTTATTAATTACATTGTGCTTTGACTGATCAGTACAATGTAATGAATTTTAAAGTTAATTGCTTTCAATTGAGTCAGTAAATCTGTGATGGATAACTTAGTAAGTAGAAAACCTAGGTACCCATAAGCAAAAAAGATTCTTTCTCTGTGAAAACTCTTTTGTGGAATTCTATTTTGTCATTTTCATTTGGACATATTTCTGCTCTAGGATTTGGTTTGAATTTTATTTTATGGCTATAATTACTGTATTTTAAAAACCCTACCTCTATTAACAGTTGGTAAAGGCCCCTTTTCAGGAAAGTTTTTGCTTTTTTTTTTTTTTTTTTTTTTTTAAGGAAAGCTGCTCTTTGCTCAGTATAGTGTTTTGAAAGTGAACATGGTCACGAGGACTTTTAAAATAAAGAAACAATTTATATTTGATGAAAACTCAAACTTCTTGCTGGTGGAATTATTTATGATTCCTTATTTTTAGAAAAGCTTCCAAAAAAAAACTTTCTTTAAAAGTTTAATGGGCAGAATACTGGTTATATTTTTAAAAAAAATACCACAGCCACAGTACTCAGCTTTTCAGCTGTCCATTTTGAGTCTGTTTGACAAAACTTCCTTTGAGCTGTAGCATTTAGAAGAATACCAGTCATATTGATGCTTTTGTTATTTTAACATGAAGGAAACCAACTGAAACAGTGTTATGTGTGTCATCAAAATATGTTTCACCCCTTTGTATTTGGTTCATAGGTAACGATTGTTGATGGATGTACATTTGATTGACTCAAATTAACGGGGACAGTTGTAAAGTAGATATCATTTCAACCATTTTTGTTTTTGCCAGATTGTCAATGAAAAATAACTACTGGCCTTTAACCCCAGAATTGCTGAGTTAACTAAACAGATTGCCTGGGCGTTTGTAAACATGACCTTAACTGTGTGACTAAAAAGTCAAATGGATGCTATATCATTCAGCTGGTGTATGTTGAATATCATTGTACCTTATGTCTTTAAATGGGTGTGCAGAAACTTTACCTAAAACTTTAATCTCTAGCATGAAAGCCCAACACCAAAATTAAAAGTCTCCATTCCAGTTGAAATAGCATCAAACATTAACTTACTTCAATATCAGACTTACATTTTTCTTGTATCAACTTAACACAGTTCCATTTATAATTGATAGAGCAGGTTCACTTGGCTAAAACTGAGCAAAACTGATGCAACTTTCTTTTAATGGGGTGCTGCCTCTTTAAGACTGACTGTACTTTATCCACTGACACTGGTTTGGCAGTTGGTACTGCTGAACATTTTTATACATGCTACCATGAAGCTATATATGTTAGTGTTGAAGAAGCTAACGGGTATACTACCATTTTTGGTGTGTGGGCTGACTATAATTTCCCTTACATTGGGATGAAACTACTTACTCTAGAAAAGTCCACAGATCAGAAGCCAGACAGTAGTTTTCGAAGTTGAAGCCAGCAAAATAAGAAAAAGTACTATTAAAAAATTTTAGTATTTTCTGCCTCTCTTCTCCAAATTACCCTCCCCCCCTTGCTCGACAAATCTATGTAAAGGAGTTTGTTTGTCACGTTTCAACTTTACCTTGCCCTGTGTTATGGTATTGGCTGACGTGTATAAGATTGGATGTGTATATTTATTATGGTGTCTAAAAATCATGAAGTTCATCACTTTGGAGGAGCATAGATAAAATCAAAAATTGGTACTGCATCAGTTATTTTTCAGTGCACCATGACATCACTAAAATGAGTGCTATAATGTTACAGGGCTTTCAGGTTTGTAAAAACATAACCATAAATTATATTGACGTCAGATATGAGTTGAGTATCTATAAAATATCACGTGTATCTTGATATTGGACTGCTGTTTGATGACTGGATATTGCTGCATAATTTTCTCCTATTGTCCCATATTCTTTTGGAGAGAGAGATTTAATGGGATTTGAAATGTGCAAGCTGTCTAAATAAGATGCAGTCAAATAAAGTATGGTTAAGTTGTGTTTGCATTTTTCTTTAAGATACAGCTGTGTGCATTTTGTGATTGGTTTTTTAAATGTGTTTTTTGCTTTTATTCAGAGAAAGAACAAGAAGCAATCTGTTCTGTTCCCCACTTCCTGCCTCCCATCCAAGAGTTATTTGAAAGCAGTAATAAACAATTGTCATTGTTCTACTTTGTGTTCTGACAAAGTAAATTTGAAAATAACGTGAACTTGACTTTTCTCAAAGTTCTCAGTTAACTCATTTGTTGGGTATCTGTACACATGAGAATATTTTTTGCATGCATCATACTGAAAGTTTCTCTAGTTTGTATTCCATAGCAAGTTATTTCCGAGAGTTTTAATTTTAGTTTACTAGTTTTTTGTTTGTATAAGTGCCTTCTGATGTTAGTATCATTTTCCCTTTTGCTAAAACAGGTAAAATAGAGCACTATTTCAATAGAGCACTAAGGTAGAAAAAAAGCATTTTGCACCATTCTTGTAAGAAACTTAAATTAGTAGTTCGGCATGTCATGTCAAGGTTTTTGGCTGCTAGTGGAAGGATGAGATGATCTGTTTTAATCGTAAGACTGCTTCATTGCTTTTATCATGCATGCCATGTTCATTTGTTCTTTAGAGCAATGTGAAAATATCTACTTGAGTTTACTTGGGCTTTATGTGGAATTCAAAATACTAAAATACTTTATAAATTCAGTCCAAAAGAACACAAAAGCTTATATAATTTGTTTATATCTTCAATATAGATTAGTATTAACCTATAGCCCGAGGTGTAGTGATGCGCAATAAATACTTTTTAAACATAGAAGTTAAAAAAATTTCATGACCACATGGAGCAGCTTTACTTTTTCAGATCAGTGCTGTCCAGTCACACTGATAATGGAAATGCTCTGCACTTTCCAGTATGGTAGCCACTAGTCACATATAGCTACTGAGTCCTCAGGTGTGATTAGTATGAATGAAGAACTGAATTTTTAATTTTATTGAAATTAGCCACATGTGGCCAGTGGCAGTCATATTGGACAACACAGCCTTAGGTAATATGTAAGCAGTAATAACTCAGGAATGCATATTTTATATAAGATTTTAGGAAGACACTTTTTAATTGATTAAATAAAAAGATAACAATTAGCTGAGCATGGTGGTGCAGTGACATGGGAAGCTGAGGCAGGAGGATTGCAAGTTCAAAGGCAGCCTAAGCAACTTAGATCCTGTCTCAAAGTAAAATATAAACAGGGCAAGGGTTTTTGCTCAGTGGTTAAGCACCTCTGGGTTCAATCCCTGGTACCAAACAAAACAACAAAACAAGACAACAACTAAAAATTACCCCTGAGAAAACACACTGCCCACGTGGTGGTGTAGCCTGGGAGAAGCAGCTCTTTCGAGCTGCTTCATTTTTGGAACTTGTTTGAGTTGCAGAAATGCATATTCAAGTGTCAAAACTTGGTTTTTGATGAGACTGTCCTGTCCTATAAGCCTGAAATAATTGTTAGGCCCAACAGTTCTCATTTTAGATGGAATTGAAGTCATCTAAATGGAATCTGTCTTTTCTATTTTACCAGTAATCTATATGGAACATGGATGTTAATAATATTTACTTTTTAAATTCTGGAAAAATCACTCATGACTATGAGGCCAAAGGCTGTGTTTTTGTTTCTAAACAAACCAGGTTTAACAAAGTATGACCCTTGACCCTAGCTGGTAAGTTGTAATTCTTCAAAAAGGAGTTGGGGTGGTAAATATCTGGCAGAACAGTTCCAGACAGCATAGCTTGTAAGGAAATCAAAACACCAGTTGATAGCAACTTGGTGTTTAATCTTCATATGAAAAATACTAGAATTAAAAACCACTGAAGTGCCAAAACTTACCTAATACTACCTTAATTTATATAATGTAGGGGAGTATAATGAAAGGGTTTTCAATCTAATTTTGTAAGTTTTTTATAATACTAAAGAATGAGTTTTATTATTTTCATGAATACCTCTTTGCTGTATGAATATATATCAATTTCCTAATACCTCAATTTCCTAGGAATCTGTATGTGCATTTTGGTATAACTTAAATATATGGGTTCAGACCTGGCTTTTAAAAACATTGTATAAAACGTTTGTTACTGGATTTGTTACAGAGTGAATTGGTTGGAAATTTCTTAGAAACCTTTATAGACTTTTCTAGTTCCCTTGACATGCGGGGGTTTTAGTAAACACTCTCATGTAGTGAGATTTGTTTTCCAGGAAGTGTGTACACTCATGTGTTCATTTACAACTGCAAAGTTTGTATGTCTCATGTTTTCCTTTCATGCCAAAGAAACTCTCCCTTTTTAAAGGGCAGCAGGTTTTATGAACTGAAAAACTATATGTGTGTTTTTGCCCCTTACATAGGCTTAAGAAGTTTTTCTGGGATTTATTAAATATTTGACAGGGTAAAAGCCAGTAGTAATAATTTATAAAGAATGCATGTATTTCTAAAAATTTTAGGAATCCACTAATCCTATTAAGAAAAGTATTGATGTTTTAAAGGATCTACTGTATTAAAATGCAGATATGCATGAAACTTTTTAAAAGTTAATATAATTGCTAAAATTTGTTTATATTTGTAATTCAGTGCCCTAATATATAGGGGGCATTGATCACTACCATCTTTATTTTTAGGGCCAGATTTCCCATGGGTGTAATGGTTGTGGATCATTTTAAGGGGGCTGAACCTACTACCTTAAAGCTAAACCTGCTGCCTTTAAACTTGGATACTTCCCTACCTCCAAACTGTGGCTGTAAACCGTGACTGAATAGTCAGCTAGCATTATACCTGATTTTTATTGTGAACGCAAATAAAATTTGTAAGTCCACCAAGTATTGACTTAACTAGGTAAATGTAAACCGATTTCAAATTTGTTTTTGGCCAAGTCTACTTAATAGCTGATCATTTGGAAATGAAGTAATCAACATGGACATGAGCATTGTTTTGAGCTGTTTTGGGATCATTATTTTTTTCTCCAATTAGGAACTGATAATGAACGTTCAAGTGGGTTTATTTTTTTCATCCTGATGATGCTAGGCAAGTTTATTAACTCTAAGATTTTAGTAAATATTATCTGATAAGCTTGTGCAGAATAAGAACGACAATTTATGTAACTCACCTCAACAGTGACTAGTAGCCTAGTGTGAAGTAAATAATGGTAGCTATTATTAATATTTATAACATAGTAAACATGATTTTGTATTTTGCTCTCTGCTATCAAATTTTGTTCCACCATTTAAATGACAAAAGTAATTTAAATGTTATATTAAATCTAATGAAATAACCCAGACTGTAGCAAGTGAAGAGAAGAAAGTTTTTTGCGTTTTTATTATGGAGAATATTAGCTAAACAAGTATGATGAACAGTCTATATACCTATCAGCTTATATGGCCAATTTGGTCCCATCCTCCCTCGCCCCCACACATACTGTTTTAAAACACATCCCAGAGAATCTGACCACAAATATTTTGGTACTTAAATGATAAACTTTTATTTTTAAAAGCAAAACCACAGTATCTATTCTACACACCAATCCTTACTCATAACCAGTTAATGCTCTAATTTCTAAGAACTTACTTTTAATAGCAGCATGAGAATACATAAGAAGTGGAAATATAATCAGTACAGAAAAGTTATTCTCTCAAAGGTGATGAAAGATTTCAAAGACAGTAGATATGTAAATACTAAGTTTGGAGGTACAGACAAATGCTTAAATGATCAAGTGGAAAGTAGAGGTTAGGTTTCAAATCCCAGGTTAATGTTTTCCTATGGACATAGAAAAGTACAAATATTTATTGAGAGAATATTTATGTTGAGTTGATAAATATGGTGAAATTGCCAAGTGAGTAATGACTTTTAGGAGAAGGGGCTAGATTTTTTTGAAATATATAATGGGTGTACAAAAAACTTCCTGGGTGAGCAAGAGAGAAAAATAAGTTTTAATATATGTACCAAATTTTAATAGATGGGTTGGAGCAGTGGCTCAGCAGTTGGAACATTCGTCTGGCATGCGTGAGGAACTGGGTTCAAATCCCAGCACATACACAAATGTCTGGGAAACAACGGCCAAATGAAAGAATAAACTTGAATCACTCGCTCAAGCTCTCTTTCTCTCTTTAAAAAAAAAAAAAATTAAAACAAGTGAAGACAGTTTAGCTGAAAACCTAAGATGGAGTAAAGATAAAGACCATCTTATCAAATCCCCCAATTATGTCCAGAAGGGGGTCGGTGGAGAATAACTGACAAGTTTATTTCAGCCATTTGGTCTGAGTTTAAAAAGAAACCCTGAACCACATGGCTGACTTAGAGTTGTCAGAAATGCATTAAATTAGATGATTATGAATTTGTAGCACTGCAGCTACACTAAATGTCCAGTAGGAGCTGCAGAACTGTGGCTCCCAAATCACTGAGATGATTTTTTTATTCATAAAAACACCCAACTAGGGACTGGAGTGGCGGCTTAGCGGTTACAGCGCTTGCCTGGCATGAATGAGGATGCAGGTTCGAACCCCAGCACCACGTACACAACAAAGTGTTGGAGCAACGAAAGCCACATGAAAAACTAATAATAGATTTCTCACTCACTGTTCCTCTCTTAAAAAACAAAACACCCAACCAGAAGTGCAGAATACCTGGATACATTGGTACAACCTAATATTGAGGAAGTGTTGGGATGTGATTGCCTTCGTTTGAGGTCAGATTAATGTACCCTTTCCATGCTAGAAGAGTGGTGGAGTAATAAATGTTAATAAATATCCTGCCAAAAAGATTGCTGCTTTATCATTTTCAAAGCACTTCCCACCTACTTTTAATCCAGTGTTTATGAAGATCTTTTTTTTTTTTTTTCTTTTTAGCAAGAGAGAGGGACAGTGAGAGAGTGGAAGAATCAGTTTTATCTAGTTTTTCGTTTGGCTTGGTTGCTCTGACACCTCTTTTGTGTATGTGGTGCTGGGGTTTGAACCTGCGTCCCTGCTCATGTGAGGTAAGGGCTGAAACCGCTGAGCCATTGCTTCAGCCCCAACGAAGACTTTTTGAGATGGAAAGATTTTTCATTTTGCAAGTGAAAAAAATCCAGTACTCAGAGTACTTAAATAACATCTTGAAGTTACGCAACAGTGAGATGTCACCTGAACCCAGGCCTCTTGAGTCCCCTAGTTCAGTTCCAGTTTTCTTTCCACCACAAAGTGCTTTATGAAACCCAAAGAGGATAGACAATGTACTTAATTCAGTTGGATAAACTGAGACATTTTAATGAATCCTACTAAATTATTTAAATACAGTTGCATCAGCGTAAAGTTTAAATGCTGTCAAAATGTTTAATAGATCTAATTTGTAAAATTCATTAAAGGATTTAGGATTAAGTGGGTTTTCTTAATATCTAATTGGTTCCTAATATAGGTTTGTAATATCTTTTGAGGAGACTGGGATTTGTTTCTATTTCATAACAAACTCCTTTTGTCCTACAAAATTGAGTGATTGTACTAAATCATTGGCATTTAATTTTAAAATTTCTACCTATTGTGCATAAAACCCTTATAACATAGTTCTAGTAAAATTTTACTTTGTCATATTTCAAGCAAGCCCACTAAAATCCTTTTATGGTGGTACTGGGGATGCACCCGGAGCCCTCATGTATATGAGGGACACACTCTGTCCCAGCCTTTTGATTTTCCTTTTAAGGTAGGGTCTCACTAAATTGCCCAAGTTGACCTCAAATTTATGATCCTCTTGCCTCAGCTTCCCAAGTCACTGAGATTACAGGCATGCATCACCACACCCAGCTGAAAGCCACTTTATAAGGAGAAAAAATGAGTTCATGGGGAGAAAACTACTTTGATGATTAAACAAGTATGAAATCTAATAAAAAATATGTAGCAATGCTTAACACTATGTGAAGTCAGGTCATAATATTTTCTTTATAGCACTAAGCCTACAAAAGGGTGTATGTGTGTGCGTGTGTGTGTTTTAGTGGACCAAAGGGTCCATTTTCCTGGGAAAAGCTTGCTTGAAATATCAGCTTTTGGTGGTAAAATGCAGAAAGATAGGGCTAATGTACAAAGCTGGTTTCAGACAGTGTAGGGTGCTAATGTGCAAAGCCTTTCCACTTAACTACTGGTTAGACCAGCAATCTCAATACTATAAAAACCTTTGTCATTTCCCTGCTTGTGAGAATGAGCTTATTAATGTTTGCCTTTCAAGGTAGTGATGTGGATTCACGGAAGTGTAGCTCAGTGACAGGAAGGAAATTGTTCATGCATGGTTTTGTTTGCTACCCGGAACATCGCCTGGAAAAAATAAATTGTGCCAGAGTCATAAAAGAAGCCCTTAATACATAAATGAATTAATCGATGCAGAATGCTTTGAAGGTATGCAACAAAACTGAGTGCTGAGGTTTAAAATCCTCCACGTTATCATAAACAGACAATCATTCTGTTTATATTGCTCTACTTCTGTTCTTCCTTAACATTCTGCATGAAAATATATATCCTTTATTTATGTTTTTACCTTTATGTCAAAAGGTCCTAAGAAATTATTTCTGCCCTGAGAAGTAACATTGTTCCATTATTCATTGAACAGTGATTAAGGACCTGCACTGGATGAAGCCATCAGTGCTAGACACTGAGAAAACAGAACCACCCGAATGCTCTTGTGGGGTTCACAGATACGTCTTGCAAGATAGGAGGTAGCTTATTTGCTAAATTTAGTTTGCTCTTAACAAGGGGAAAAATAGTGGTTCTGTATGTGTGTTTGACTTTTAAACGTGAAGTACTGAAATCTCTTTTAGTTATATGTGTGAGAGCTTTACTTTGTTTTTTAAACCTCACAGGCTTAAATGAATTAACTCCCATCTATGTATTTCAATACCTAGGCAGAAGGATGCCTGGCATGTAATCTTTTTTGGTTCAAAGTCTGAGCGTATCTCCTGGAAAATGGGTCTGTGCATTGGGCAGACATTTGTAAAAACCCTGTAGTGCAAACGCTGAGATCAATGGAAATGTTTGCCAGCGTTAAATTCCTAACCAGAACACTAAAGCACCTGGCACCACAGAAGAAAACATCGGTTCCACCCCTGTAGCATCAAATGGTCTCTGAGATAGCAGAAGTCTAAGAAAGGAAGAAGGCCCACGGGGCTCTGCAGGTTATTTATACTCTTTTTTTTTAATTCTTTTTATTTTTAAATCTTTATTAAGGAGTTGTACAGTCGTAAATGTGTATCAATATGTTATGCATTTGCTCCTAAACCATAGTTACCCCTACATTGCCCACACCCATCTCTTGATTCTTCTATTATGCCCCTATAAGAGAGATAAATGTCCATATATATATACACATGTGTGTGTGTACATATATATATATTTGTAAATTTTCCAGAATTAAATGATTGTGTAAGTATTATTTGACTTCTCAGGGGGTATCTATATTCTTTGAGCAGGCTGCAGTCTAAAATTAAAATTATAAGCTTGGGAACATTTCAATAAGTATTTCAGTGTATGGTGAGTTAGAAATATGGTAGGCAAATTTTAAAAGATTAGGAAATGAGATGAAGTCCTCTTCCTAGAGAGCAGTTCAAAATTGGGCGATGAAAGTAATGCCAATGAGGCTGTGTCGCTTCAGCAGTCTAGTTCTCTCTTTCAGATCACAATCAGTATTTTGTATTGTCTCTGTCTCTTTTTTTTTTTTAGTCTGTGTGTCTGTGTGTACATGTGCGTTGGGGAAGGTAGCATTCACAAACTGCGAAACAAACATCCTCTGAAATGGTCCTGTCCCTCTTTGGGAATGAAAACCTTAATCCTGCTTGCTGCTAGGAGTGCTCCCAGTGAATAGTCCTCAGCCATCAACCAAAGAGAGGTGCTGTGCCCAAAATTGTGCTCCTCCTGGGAGCAACCCATACTCAAGGCCAGTGGGTGCGGGGTACAAAGGTTCAGTTGCAGCACCTCAATTCTGAAGGGCCATCTCAGTGCCAGAACTCCTCATCCTATCAGAGACCAAGGAGCCTCATGGAAAAGCTTGTCCCAGGAAGGTAGTAGTCAGTCAGTAAATTTGGTCTAAGGACCAGAGGTGGACAGTCTGCTGATTTCAATAGCATTTTCATGTGGTGCTTCTCAAACTTTTCCAAGGATGGGGCCATGGTCCACAGAGGAAAGGAAACTGCATCAAGCATAGAATCCTGTCTCCCGCGTTCATCAGCCATCACCTATGTGATTTTTGCCTTCTTTATGTGTCATAATTACTTACCATTTGCTTTGTTCTTTCATCTTGACGTCATATTTAATTTTGCCATATAAACCCCCTTGTTCTCGCCCCAGCACACCATTTTGAGGGGAGCAAATATCCCAGTTTGAAGTGCACAAACTTAGTGCCTGACCTTACTCATTATTTTCAGTTTAGCTCTGGTGGACACGTGTCCAAGATAGGGAAATGGGACTGTTCAGTCATATGAAAGGGCT
This sequence comes from Aplodontia rufa, assembly GCA_004027875.1. Classification (NCBI taxonomy): domain Eukaryota; kingdom Metazoa; phylum Chordata; class Mammalia; order Rodentia; family Aplodontiidae; genus Aplodontia; species Aplodontia rufa. The sequence continues at coordinate 84,132 of PVKS010002040.1, read as the reverse complement.
GGTTCACCAGAGGGCCCATCAGTTAAACTGAAGGAACGAAGGCTTGGTGACCAGTAGCCGTACCATTTTGGTGCAGGTGAAAGGCCTTATTCCATATCAGCTTGAGAAGTTCTAGACTTGGATGGAGAGGCAGCAGAAAGTGGTGGTAGCAATGCAGGAAATCTAGATGAATGTGTAAGACACCCCAAGAAACAGCCCTCACTCTTCAGAAGAATTCCCACTTGGGGCTAGACTTTACATTATTCTGTAGATAGAACCAGAGACAATCCATTTCATCAGCTATTGTGGTGACCCTGTTGTGCCTGCCCTCCCCCCAGAATGTTATAATGTAACCTCCAAGTTCTTGGATCCTCCCAATTCATTTCAGTGGAAACTTCAGGAGGATCTATTTGACATGTTGACAAAATCAACCAAGGAAAAAAGTTTGTCAATTAATCAAAAGTCCCAGTGTGAATGCTATTAGAATCTCTCCATTCTTAGCTAAGGCCAGTATACACAGTAGCCACTAAGCATTGGGGCTTATGATGGCAGTCTCATAAGCCAGGGTAATGGCATGGCTTCTATTTGTGTTTGGGGGGATTCTGGGAGCAGAGAAGGGATCTCAAAGAGATCTGCCAACTGAAGCCCAGTTCCCCACATCCTACTCCTACATGATCCCATGTGTCATGGCTGACGAGGGACAAGTCTTAACTTTTTGAATTCTTAGGCTGTAGTGATTTCTTAACAGACTTCTTTGCCTCCACCACCCTTCTCTCAGATCAACTGTGCAGGGATCTAGGTAAAATAAAATAATTGCAAACTAAGAGCGGGAAGTACAATAGCCCTACAAAGAGGCAACAAATTTAACATCAAATGTATACAAATAATATATGTCATATTTATAGCTACTGCTGACTTAGTACTGATGATAATTGATACACGAACATTTGCAAAAGCTGTGTTTTTTGAATTTAGAGCTAATGGCATACCTGTAATAATGTCAGTGTTGAGCATACTTGATTCTGATATCCTTTCCTGTGTGAAAGAGAAATGAATGGGACCTTGTTTCTCTTTGATGTCCCTCCAGGACATGTGCAAGAGGGTATGTGACACCATGAGGCTCATTCCTTGAATACTGAAGCAGGAAAGTGGGAGCTGGACTGAACTAGAAACTGGGGATCTTCTGGTTTGGTCCCGCCTCTGGGATGACACTGTTTAGGAGTAGCGATTTGACACATTTAAAAATTCAACTGAGGGCTGGGAATATAGTTCATGGGTAGAGCTAGCATGCCCAAGGCCCTGGATTTAATTCCCAGTTCTGCAAAACAAAAACCCAAAACAAACAAAAAGAACAACAGCAACAACAAAAAAAACACCCCACACATCAAATCAAAACCCACAAAATGAAATAAACAAAAAATTTACTGACTCAGAAAACATATTAAGTCTCTAAAGAGGGGCTGGAGCAGTGGCTTGGCTGTTGCGACGCTTGCCTGGCATGCTCGAGGACACGACTTCAAACCCCAGCACATGTACACAATGAACATTTGGAGCAACAAAAGGCACATGAAAGACTAAATAAAATTGATACTCTCTCTCTCTTAAAAAAGAAAAAAGAAAAAGAATCCCTAAAGAACATAAAGGAAAATTAAAATTGGGGATGAGAATTTTTTTAGGGTCTTTTCTAAACAACTTTTCAACCCTGTCCTTTTTTTAACCAATGGAACAGCTAAAGATAACTAAACAATTTTGCCCTGGTAGTGAGTTACCAAGGACATTAAGCAGTTTGACGTGAGTTGGAACCATGTCCTAAAATGTCTTTTATTTGCACAGCAGTTCTGCTCTTTGGGTTTGTATTTATATGGCTACTTTAAACTGCTTTCCATTTGGGTATCTCAGGATTAAAAAAGAAATTAGAGATGGTGTATTTGTCACAGTTTTCTACCCTAAATTATTACTATTAGCCAGAGTTTAGAGGGAACCACAAAATGTTGAGGCTTAGCACAGCATCTTACATAGTGGTTAATTACATGAGCTATCGCATTAGAAAATCTAGGTTTACACCACTTACCAGTCTCGTGATCCAGGAGAGTTTGATCTGCAGAGTATCAGTTTATTTATAAAAGTAAGCGAAGAATAATTGGTCCTCATAGGGAAATAGAGATGATTAAATAAAACAGTGCAAGTAACTTTTAGGAGAGGATCAAAAGGTTTAATAATGAGCTGTTTTTATTATTAATAGTGGAAAATATGAGCACTTCCACATTGAAAATTGAAAACTCTGCTTTTTAACTTGACAATCTGAACATAATGCTGATTTCTAAGACAGGAAGGACATGAAGTCATCTTTGCAGTGGGATGTGTCTGAGAAATCTGTTGACAAGGTTGCCTCCGCACCTAGCCCTAAAGCCTCCATTATTGAAAAGCTCTAAGGATCTTGGATAATACTCTTGCTCCACCTGGATTGAGTTACTAATGTTCCTTACAGGACTCTTTTCCACAAGCTAGATGCTTACTACTCACTTATTTATGGAAACTAAATCCTTCCTTTTACATTTAATCCACCCTTCAGAGTTGGCACTTTTTTTAATCTATTTTTTTAATTGGTGCATTATAGTTGCACATAATGGTGGGATTTGTTATCACATAATCATAGATGCATACAATACAGCAATACAATTTAGTCAATACCACCCCCCGACACCCCCTACCTCCCTCCTGCCGTTCCCCAGATCCCTGCCTCTCTTTCTTGGTCCTGTAATTTTCCTAGCATATCCAAGTACATTGACCCAATTCTTATACCTATGAAGAACATTTTTTATATACCTGACTATAGTATATACAGTGACATACTTATAAATGCTTGGAGTATACCATGCTTTAACTCAGTTCCAACATTTCCCCTTCTACTCACTTCCTATCACCCCTTGTTATTTTTAGATATATTTGACAATAGGATTAAGCATTTACATTTTTGTAAAGGCATGTAGTATAGCTTATTCAAATATCTTATGCAGTATCTTGCTACTGTATCATAAATATTGACATATTGCATTTTTCTTACATTTCACTTTTAACTTTTATTTTTCATTTTTTGGAATTTTTATTAAGAAGTTGAGTTGTCAAAAAATCTTAAATGCATATGAAGTGACAATATGATATGTATTTGGTCTTCAATCATAGTTTCCCCCACACTGCCCACTTCCCTATCTCTTGATTCTTTTATATTACACCCCTGTAAGAGATATAAATGTATATGTGTATATGATTGTAAATTTTCCAGAATTAAATGATGGTATAAGTATCATTTGAATTCACTTGAGGTAGACACATAGGTTATATTGTGGATTGTCTCCCTAGATCCCTCCCTATCCACCTGCCTTTCCCATCCCCCACCTCTCCCTTCCTCCCTTCCCACCTACATGTCTATGGTTCCCTAGATTATGTGTTGGTATGCTTTTGGTGGGTCTAATACATGAATTTGACTACCTTTTCCCCAAGACTGGGTTTAGTTTCAACCTCCACAAATGAGGGAAAGTATTGGACCCTTGACTCTGGGTTTGGCTAACTTTGCTCAGCATGATTTCTTCCATTCAGAGTTAGTACTTCTTTAGTAAAGCAAATGGATGGCAATTACATTTTTGAAATTAAAATTCCAATTTATTAGGATGGATAATGTACTTTAAAAACCTATTTATTTTGAAGTATTATCAAATTTATGGAAAATTTTCAAAGAAAAAGGTGTAAAAATCATGAGGATTTTTGAATTGCTAACACTTTACCATTTTTGCCTTATTTTTCCTATATATTTTTCTGAATCATTTGAAAGCTACAGACATCACAGTCACATTGCCCCTTAATACTGCAATGCATTTTTCCTAAAAATAATGACTCTGTTACATAAGTATAGAAAGTTAATATTGAATAATACTCTTACCTAGTCTATAGACCCCATTGAAATTTTACCAGTTGCCCCAATAATATCCTTTATAGGTCCAGGTCTAGGATCATGGGTTGCATTTAGTTGTCATTTCTGGTTTTGTTCTACTCAATCAAGAACAGTTCCCTAGTTTTTCCTTGTCCTTTATGATGTTGACAATTTTTAAAATTTATTCTGTAAAATATTCCTCTGTTTGGGCTTATCTGATGTTTTCTTATGATTAGATCCAGATTCTACATTTCTGGCAGGAAATGATGTCTTCATCTCAGTGCATATTATCAAGAGGCACATATTTATTTCACCTCTTATTATTGATGTTTATTTTATCACTTGGTTAAGATGGTGTCTATCAGACTAATATAAAATTCATTAATAATTATGTACATATTTATTAATAAGCAATACATATTTTGTAGAGAGATGCTTTGAGATTCTTTAAATATACTGCTCCCCATCAAATTTTTCCCCATTAATTTTTTTTTTTTAAGAAAGAGGGGACAGTGAGAGAGAGAGAGAGAATCAGTTTTTATTTAGTTTTTCACATGGCTTTCGTTGCTCTGAGACTTGGTTGTGTATGTGGTGCTGGGGGGTGAACTTTCGTACTTGTGCATGCCGAGCAAGCACTGTAACCACTGAGCCCCCGCTCCAGCCCCCCCCCATTAATTTTTGATTCATGACTGGATTAATTATTACTATGATAGCTGCCAAGTGGCAAATTTCCAATGTCATTGCTTATTATTTGACATTCTCTTGTAGAGCTTTCCTTTTTCCTCCATTTATTTATGAATCCATTGATTTATTTATATAAATGTGAACTCATAGATTTCTATTTCATTTGATGTTTTATTACTTGTTTTTATTATTACTTATTTGATTCCCCTATCCTTTTTTTTTTTTTTAAAGAGAACCCGTGTCCTTGCGCATGCCAGGCAAGCACCATAAAGGTTGATCCACCGCTTCAGAACCACCACCCATACTTTTGACTTGTCCCCATGATTCTTGGAGCACTTGCTTCACAGTACAAGATGCTACAGTCTCATCTGCCCCTTTCCTACCACATTCCTGGAAACTGTCAATTCTTCAAAGAGTCCTGGTTCCTTTCAGTGGAGAATGTAATTTAGAAACCATGAACTTGGTGCTCCTAGCTGTTGTGTGTCTTTGATTATAGGCTTTCTTGGCAGACCAGGAAATATGTTTATAAGACATACACATATGTACTCCCATATATATCTTCTGCATCTATTATCTATCATCATCTTTTTTATCTATCCATCTACCCATCTATTGAACCATGTATGTTAGAAACCATGAATTCACACTGACCTCTTTAAATTCAAATCCAGTTCCACAGGGTTTATCCTAGCTTCTGTTACCTATTTGTGACTTTCTAAAAACTCTGGCTCACATTAGCCTCAATATATTTACTTGGGTGACCAAAAGTTCTATGTATACCAGTGTCCTGACCATGCAGGCAGCCTGTTTTCCCCAATTTCCACCCACTACACCAGCTAAAGTCTTGGCCCTAAGGGAAATGGTAGTTGAAAAAACAGTATCTATCTTTTCTTTAAGTCAGATTTGAAGTTCTGCTAAATGCAATATAGAGTATTTTTCCTATCCTACTTAACTCCAACTCCAAAGTTCAAATGACAAGTAAAAAACCAAAGTGAGAAGTTAACATTCAATCATCACAGCTCGTGTTTGACTTGGCAAGTGATTATCTATTGTGATTATTCTTATTATCAGAGCCTGACGAAACACCCTCCTGAAGCCATTAAAGTAAGCCACTTTATTGCATAATGGACAGTTCTGCCCATTTTAATGAAACACATGTGCTTGATTAAGATGGTAGAAATCTGAAGATCAGATTTTAAGATCCTCTGCCACTCACTTTACATTTCCCAGTTTGCACTAACTTTTATCGTAACTAATATTTGGGAATTCAGCATTTCAATGTACTTAGATGTTGTCCTGGCTGGAGGTATTATCTATGGCATGTAGTCCTTGAAGTCTTAGTAGTGTGGATGATAACCTTGAGTTTACTTGACCAGTCCTGACTGCTTGTTAACAGCTGATCTCTGAGTCCTTCCCCAGAGATTCTGATTTAGTAGCTCTGGGGATGTTTACATTTTAATGAGATCCCCATGAGGTTCAGGAGCAGGTGGTAGAGGGACTAGGAGAGAAAGAGAGAAACGCTGGAATAGCATGTTTCCATTCAAATTCTGAAGAATGCTAAAGTCAGTCAGTCTTTCTTGGTGATATGCAAGATTGGATTGGCTATTAGGATCCATCAAAACTTTCATAAGCAAGAAATGGGTACATTGACGCTTGACTGCCAACACCTGCAATTACAGGACAAATATGTCACCTGATTCACCAACTCTGGGATATAACCAGCCTGTGCTAGTATATCTGCAAGAGGAGGTACCAAATGGAGACCCCTGCAAAACCAGGCAGAGCTGAGCCCAGATGCCAATGTGATGGGCTGGGCCTGATGTTTTTAGGCAGGAGAACAATAGCTGAGTTTGGCTGGTTGATGTTTTTATTAAATAAAACTGAGAAGTCGCTAGGGACAGACTGAGGACACGAGCTCTACAATCCTCAGTTAAAAATCTGTGTCCTTTTTCCAATTTTCCTCATGGAACAAGGACCGATGATTGAATAATTTATACTCTTCAGCAGAAAGAGAGAAACTGTCAGCATTTATGTAATCAGCAACATGGAGCGCTTTCACAAAGATTACTACATTCAGTCATGTAAGTCACCTAGCAGATAGGTGACTTTATCATCACATTCCACAGATAAGGAGAGGGAGAGGGGAATGTGTGAAGTTTGCACAGGATCACACAGCTAGGAAGTGGTCATGGAAACATTTGGTCTTTGTTTTTAAATTCTGTGTTTGGGTAATAAACATTGCATTGGGCAACATCTTGTATTTTGACTTTGTTTTCCATGCCAGGAGGATGCAATTCAGGAAAACGACTCTGACATGCATGAAAGGGTAAAGCCAGGGGAGCTGCTTGCTTCAGATCTGAGCACCAGAAAGGTCACTTCCTGGGGGGGGGGGGCGTTCTTGTTGCTTCCCTAGGTCATTGCTTTATTTGCTTTTATAGAAATTTATGCCTTTACTCCACAGCATTTGCCCTGGTTCAGAGCTAAACTCTCATTAGTGTGACTATTGGCCTACTAGATGTCACCTTAATGAGACTATAAAAGCCTGGGAGAAGGGATCCCATCTGCTTTTGATCATTGTTCTCTACACTTTGCACAGTGCCTGATAGGTTAAAAAAAATTGTTGAAAGAATAAATAATGATAACAAGAATTTAAAAGGACATAGAAAGATAATTGTGGTCAAATTTTTCCTCAAATAGAAAGAGTGGGACCTTAGAAGGAAAAAAATCCTAAGGCAAACACACCCTAGTTTTTGGTTCTTCGCCTGCTCCCCTTCCTTTGTGGTTCCTTTTTTCCCTTTCTAAGGTAAAACTCCACATCCCTCCCTTCTCCATTCCCTCCTTTATTTTTTTTTAATTTATTTTTTTAGTTTTATTTTTTAAGAGAGAGGGACAGTGTGTGTGAGAGAGAAAGACAGAATCAATTTTTATTTAGTTTTTCATGTGGCTTTCGTTGCTCCGAGACTTCGTTGTGCATGGTGCTGGGGTTTGAACCCGGGTTCTCACGCATGCCAGGGGCTGTAATCACTGAGCCACCATTCCAGCCCCGCCCTCGTTTATTTTTGTCTACTTTCCTTCCTCTCTTTCCTCACCTTTTCCCCATGAAAATTCTATCATCTCAATGAACAAAGGTTATGCACTTTGAAAAGGAAAAATGGAATTGCTCTCTTTTGAAAGGCAGGCTTCAGAAGATCTCAGATGCTTCATGAAAGTCTGAATTAAAGCAACCCCACCAGAATCCCTTAGAACCTTTATGCTTGTAATTAATTCTATTTTTTCTCCCATTCATTTTTTTAAAAAGCCTCCCACAGTTTTACATGCATGTGAAGCTTTTAATGGAAAAATTTAAAATTATATAGAAGAAAATAGTGTTATGAACTTTCATGTCTTCATCTCCCAGTTTTGATAGATAACCATCTGCCATGTTCTATCTTTCTCCTCCTTCCATTTTCCTTGTTGGTAGTTTTGAAGTTATGTAAAGCTCATGATAACATCGTATCATTTTACCCATAAATAGCTCAGTAACTAACTCTAACACACAAGGGTGTTTAAAAACAACCCCAATACTTTTAAAGTTCCTAACAAGAATTTTTCATAGAATTTTAATATTACACAGTTCCTTACCCATGCTCAATATTTCCCCATTGTCCCAAGATGATTTTGTTTAGGACAGGATCAAGGTCTCCATACGGTATTATTTCCCAAGTCTCTTTTAGTCCACAGCTATTCTTTCTCTGCCTACATTTTAAAATGTCTTTTTTGTTGTTGTTGTTGGAGAAACTGAATGATTTATTCCATACAATATTACATCTTTACATTTGGCTGATTTCAGCCTCCTTTCCAATTTGTTCTTTTTTTTCTTTTCATGTAGGAAAAAAATTTTAAATTGAGACATAATTGTGCATGTTTATGGAGTACAATGTGGACACTTCAATACATGTACCCAATATGTAATGATCAGGTTGGGTAATTAGCATATGCATCACCACAAACATTTACCATTGCTTTGTGTTGGGAATATTCAAAATTCTCTCTACTAGCTCTTTTGAAATGTACAGTTAGTTCCAACTTGTTTTTTTATCCCCTGTGTTTACTGCAAGCTGGTAGATAGATCTCTAGACAGGATTAGATTCAGATTCACTCTCTTTGGCAAGAATAACTTCAAGATGTTTCTATGGGCTCTTACTTGTCTCATCAGAAGACATGTGATGTTGGGTGGCCCTATTTTTTTAGTGATTTTTAAGATTGGTCAGCTGAGCAGATTGTTGGTGCTCTTGAGTTTCCTGGGACTCAAGTTTCTCTACATAGTGCAAGAAGAAGCTCTAACTGCCCTTTGTTTGATCTTTTCAAGGATGTTTGTATAGTGAACTGTCTGGGAAGGAAGAGATAATGTCTCCCTCTGGGAGCAAAGGGTAAGTAAGCTCCCTTACTATATAAAATATTAGAATTCCCTAACCTCAGCCTTCCTTTCCTCAAATGCAACCTACTATGTGTGCAGTCATCTGAATCTCTGATGCTCCATCATAATGGAGGTTCAGGGAAACAGTGCAAAAATGGTGGTATTCTGGCTACTGCCACTGCTCTGAGCAGTAAAATATCTTTTTTCTCTGTATTATTCTGGGTTATTCAGAAAAACAGATTCATAGGATATATTTATCTGCAATATCTGTCTATCCATCTATCAATGTATGTCTATGTGTATATATATATATATATATATATATATATATATATATATATATATACGGGGGGGAGAAACAGAATCAAAATGTGTTTAAGAGTAACCTGAATTATTATTCTCTGTGATTATGCCATTAATTTGATAGCTAGGTTCTTTGTTTTTAATATTTAGCAATTTAAAAAATGAATATACTATTTTTTGGAGCAGTTTTAGGTTCCCAGTGTAATCTGAGCAGGAAAACACAGTTCCCACATACTCTCTGTCCCCACACATGTACAACTTCCCCCACTATTAACATCTTGTACCATAGTGGTATTTGTTGCAACTGATGAACGTACGGTGATGCTGTTATCACTCGAAGTCCATTGCTTATGTTAGGACTCAGTTTGGGTGGTATAATTTGATGGGTTTACCAAGTGTACAATAACGTGTATGCACTATTATAGAATTATACAGAAGATAATTGCCCTAAAGAAATCATCTGTGCTGTTTTTCCCTCCTCCTTCCAACCCCTGGTAGCCACTGATTTTTTATTGTCTTCACAGTTTTACCTTTGCCAGCTCATATAATTGCAATCAGATAGCATATAGCATTTTCAGACTCACTTCTTTCACTTAACAATACGCATTTAAGTTTTAATCCATGTTTCGTCATGGTTTAATAGCTCATTGCTTTTTTTTTTTTTTTTTAAAGAGAGAGGGACAGTGAGAGAGAGAGAAAGAATCAGTTTTGTTTAGTTTTTCGTGAGGTCTTTGTTGCTCAAACACTTCACTGTGTATGTGATGCTGGGGTTTGAACCCGTGTACATGTGCATGCCAGGCAGGCGCTGTAACTGCTGAGCCACTGCTCTAGCCCAGCTCATTGCTTTAAAACAATTTTTTTTCTTAAAATTTTTTCTCTAGGCTTTTGTTTTCCTTCCACTTAGTTGCATATGTGATAGTAGGGATCAAACCTGGGTTCTTATGCATGCCAGGCGAGAGCTCTATGCTGAGCCACTGCTGTAGCCCTAGATCATTGCTTTTAGTGCTTAATACTATTCTATTATCTGGATGTACCACAGCTTATTTATCTGTTTCTCTACTGAAGGTCAGCATGTTTACTTCCCAGTTTTGGCAATCATGAATAAAACTGTCATGAACATCTGGAACTAAGTTTTCAATTCTTTTGGGTAAATTCCAAGAAGTGTCATTACTCGTGTCACATGGCAGGAGTATGTTTAGTGTGTGTGTGTGTGTGTGTGTGTGTGTGTGTGTGGTGTTGGGAATTGAACCCAGGACCTCACACATGCCAGGCAAGTGCTCTACCAGCCCCAAGAATAAGTTTAGTTTTGAAACAAGTGCTAAACATTCTTCCAAAGTGACTGCGCTATTTTGCAGGCCATCAGCAATGAACGAGAGGACCCGCTGCTCCACACCCTTACCTTGCGCTTGCGTACTTATTATAAAGATTGGAGTTTAGCATCTAATTACTGCTTTAATTTGCAATTCCCTAATGTATATGATGGTGAATATTTTCATACGCTCACTTTCCATCTGGATGTCTTCTTTGGTGTTTTTGTAGCCGGTAAGGTTTGTTGAATATCTAGAGTTCTTTGTATATTTTATTTTATTTATTTTTTTTAATTTTTTTATTTTTGAGCAACCTTACAAGATTTTAACAAGACAATATAAAATGTGTATAAGACATGTATATATATTCTGGACATTGCAACTGTCCCCAGGAGTGCCCCCACCCATTACCCTCCCTTATCCCTCCCTTCCCCTTCCCGTTATAACTCTAAAAATAGTATTAAATTGTAAAGCATTACGTCTTATCTGAATTTAACTCATGTTTCTAGACCAACTTTCTCATTGTCCAGGGTCTAGTCCCCACCTCCACAGATGAGTGGAGACAATCGACCCTTAGATCTCTGGGTTAAGCTGATTTTACTCATCATGATCTCTTCCATAACCATCCATTTACCCTC
>PVKS010002040.1:0-72797 GCA_004027875.1 Aplodontia rufa | reverse complement strand
CTGCAGAAAGTTGAAATTAGACCCATATCTTTCTCCTTGCACAAGAATCAAATCAAAATGGATCAAGGAGCTTGGTATCAAACGAGCTACATTGCAATTGATAGAAGAAAAAATTGGTCCAACACTTCAACATTTAGGAGTAGGTAAAGACTTTCTCAACAGGTCTCCGAAAGTGAAGGAAGTAAAGTCAAAAATCAGTGAATGGGATGTCATAAAGCTAAAAAGCTTTGTATATTTTAGATGACAGTCCTTTATCAGATGAATCTCACACAGATTTTCTCTCAGTCTGTGATTTACCTATTCTGACAGTGTCTTTCCACAGAGCAGAAAATATTAGTTTTCATTAATTTAGCTTTTCAATTATTTCTTTCATGGATTATGTCTCTGGGGTTTCATCAAAAAAATTACTATCATATCTATCATATCTAAGGCCATCTAGATTTTCTCCTATGCTATCTTCTGTGAGTTTTATAGTTTTGCATTTTACATTTAAGTCCAGAATCCATTTTGAGTTAATTTTTTGAAGGATGTAAGATTTATGTCTAGATTAGTCTTACTGCATAAGGATGTCCAGTTGTTATAGTACCATTTTTAACAGATTATCCTTGATCCAAAATTGACTTTGCTCCTTTGTCAAAGGTCAGTTGCCTATTTTTATATGTACCTATTTTTGGGCTCCCTATTCTGCTCCTTTGATCTCTTTATCTAGTCTTTTGCCAATACCATTCTATTTTAATTACTTTAGTTTTTAAGTAAATCTTGAAACTGAGTAGTGTCAATAATTGAATTTTTGTTATTTCCCTCCAACATTGAATTAGATATTCTGGGCCTTTTGTTTGTCCATGGAAACTGTAAAATCAGTTTGGCAATTGTTTTAATCAGCTTTTTTGTTGCTGTGACCCAAGGACCTGACAAGAACAATTTTAGGAGGAAAAGTTTATTTGGGGGCTCACAGTGTCAGAGGTTTTGGTCCATAGGAGGCTGGCTCCATTCCTTGAGGCTCAAAACAGCATGGTGGAAGGCTCCAGGCAGTAGAGAGAGAAAGAAACTCCATGCCAGATACAAATATATACCCCAAAGGCACACCCCCAACGACCTACCTCCTCCAGCCACACCCTAGCAGCATACAGGCACCTGAGTTAAGGTGCTCATAACTCAATCATTTCACCTCACCCTTCCTGAATTGTCACATGCAAGCTTTTGGGGGACACCTCACGTTCAAACTGTAACAGCAATATCCACAAAGTAAGTTGTTGAGATTTGGACTGACTTTGGGATCTATAGATAATGTTAGGAAAAATGACCTCACTTCTCTGATGGATTTAAGAAGAGTTGTTAATTTTTCAATTTGTTTAACATTTTAGTCCTTGTTAGGAAAAAATGAAAAATTTAAGCTCCTTACACGCTGAACTGAAAACTGTAACTCTCACATTTTCTTTCTTCTTTATTATTTTTTAATTATGGAAAGCATTTCAACACATCCAAATCCTCTAACCAATGTGCTGAGTTTCATCAAAATTTGAGGAATACCACATTTTCATGTCACATATTAATTTATTCAGCAGATGCTTGTGAAACCCTTGTGTTAGGCTCTTGCTGGGCCAATAGTGTTGAGCACACCAGTCAGAGAGCCCTTATCCCCACTAAGCACACATTTTAGTAGCACGTTGGACCCCAAGTCTCTTGATAGTCTCTGCTGTTCCTCTTCCCTCCTTCTCTACCAGACTGCTCTGTTTCTCCACTCTTCTTCAGGGACTCATGGAGGAGTAGTTAAAATTGGCCTTGAGTGGTTAAGAAAAAGGACAGTTACCTCTGGTTCCTTTTTTCTAATTTTTCTGTATCCATATTATGTTGGTCCAGTTACTTAATACTTCTGAGGCTGAGTTTTCACACATGAAAAATAGAGTACAGTTTTCAAAATGGCAAAAATAACCGACCTCAGGATTTTGAGGATTATGGTCCACACAGGATAAATATATATTGACCTAAATCTCTGACCAGATACTGTGGGTTTCCACTTAGATTTTATTCATTTATATTACTTATTTTGCCTGACAATAAATATTTCATTTTTTTTTTATTCATTTTTATGATGACAAATGATTTTAAGTTGATTTCCTATTTTTTGCTTCTTTTTTTAAATACAAAGTTAAACCACAAAAGGTCTGGCCGAGATGTGTCATGTTTACCTGTGGGATCCTCCTCTGGTTCACTGACCAGTCTAGCCGGGCAAGGGGGGTGAGGGGGTGGAGGGGACATATTCTTAGGTGATGTCATCTTGAGGCCTTGAGCAGGGGAGGGAAGGCCAAATTTACCTGGGACCAGGTGGTCAGGATGCCCCAGGTCACATCTCTGAGCTCCAGCCCCCTGGCATGAAGGTCAACAGTGAATGAGAATCAGCCTACTTAGGGAGGGCAGAAGAAGCTCCCACCCCTCCTGCCACCACAGTCCAAGTGAAAGGTTAGCCTTGGCCTTGATCCCTGGCTACTGGGCCCTGACTTCCTCATGTGCCCAGGTGCCCCTCTTTGAGGCAGTCTGCTCATGGTTTTATGTAGATGTGCTGTACCAAGAATTTCTGTTGTCTTCTAGTTAGATTTAAGAGACTGTGGTAGAAGCAGTCATCTTCAATTCAAAGGTTTCTGGTCTCAGTAGTAATTTTTCTTGTCTGTACCTGCTGCAATATCCTATTCCTGGCCTTTGAATCTCCAGGTCATTTTGTTAATGATCAGTTTTATTATCATAGTCATATCCCTCAATGCGTGATAGTTCTAGGCTGATCCTTATTAACTAGTTTTCATTTGTCAAGAAACACTTCCAGCTCATTTGCATCTTACTAATGTTTTACTTTTTAAAAAGAGAACTGATTTTGTTTCTTTTTTCATTTGGATTTTATTTTTCCAACACTTAAGTTGTGTATGCGGTGCTGAGGTGTGAACCTGGGTCAGGCATGCCAGGCAGGAACTCTACCACTGAGCCACTGCTCCAGCCCACTTACTAATGTTTTAAAGCAACGCCACAATTGATTGATCTATCCTCATAAAATCAGATGAGCAAATGGGATTTTGGAAAGCTAGTCTAACTCCCCACCCATTTCAGCTGTTCTGCTGATATGTAATCTTTGATACAAGGGTAGATGATTTATATTCTAGTGTTTACAGGGAAGATTCTAGCCTGCAGTATAGCCCAACAGATTCTGCAGAGGAAATAGAAATGACAAGAAGATTAAAAATGGAAGTGAGGAAGGGAGAACAAGTTGTCCTGCCTTCAGGATTCAGGGGCAATGTGTCACGTCCTGACACATTCACAGCTTGCACCGGAGGAGATCGCTGTGTAATAGCTGGTCTTGGCTTTATGTGCCTACCTCTAATTACTGATAATTAGATCTTATTTTAAATCCTGGGTATGCCTTTTATAGCCTATATTTAGGACCACCTCTGAACCATTAAGTCAGGAAAGAAGTCATAAACTAGATAATAGGAACTTTGCAAATAATCATGGGAAAAATTGAAGCAGCTCTGGTGGAGACAGGTCAGAGCCAGATCTGCCTACCAGCCTTCCAAAAAGTGTACTAAGGAATGCCTGGAACCTTAGGGAAGGAAGAAGTGTGGGAGTGAGCAGAGAGGACCAAAAGCAGAATGTGAAAAAAAATATCTCTGTTCCCAACTATTTTGTGATTAATTTTGCCTTTTTACATTTTTTTAAAATTAAGGAGTACATGTAGTGAGAATGGCCAGCTGAAGGCCCTCAAAAGTAAGTGAATGGGCTGGAGCGGTGGCTCAGCGGTTTCGGCGCTTGCCTGGCAAGCACGAGGACCCGGGTTCAAACCCCAGCACCACGTACACAACTGAGTGTTGGAGCAACGAAGGCCATGTGAAAAACTAAATAAAGTTGTTTCTCTCTTTCTCTGTCTCACTGTCCCTCTCTCTTTAAAAAAGAAAGAAAGAAAGAAAAACTAATAAAAATTGCTTCTCTCTTTCTCTCTCTCTCACTTCCCCTCTTTAAAAAAAAAAAAGTAAGTGAACATTGTTTAATACTCATGTGGTATCTTTGAGTATTTTGGTTTTCTTTCCTATTGAATCCCGCCTCC
This sequence comes from Aplodontia rufa, assembly GCA_004027875.1. Lineage (NCBI taxonomy): Eukaryota > Metazoa > Chordata > Mammalia > Rodentia > Aplodontiidae > Aplodontia > Aplodontia rufa. Next base: position 68,710 of record PVKS010002040.1, on the reverse strand, counting down.
CCATTAGTGGTGCTGAGGATGGAACCCAGGATCTGGAGCACCCCGGACAAGTGCTGTATCACTCAGTCACATCCACAGCCCTTGAATTTTTATTTGAAGAAAAAAAATGGTTCCATGCATCTTATTGGAAAATATTTGCCCAAAGTATATCATAGTAGATCACAAGCATTGAGTAATAAACCCTATTTCATGGAGAACAGGGTATTTCAGCAAAGGCCAGCAGGTGGCAAAGTCCTGCAATTTAATAATAGGATAAATCAACCTGCATCAAAATAATTTATTCAGTTAGTCTCTCTTAAAGGTTATGGATGAGTACTGTGGTTATCTCAGGCCTGTGGGAGGGAGGGTGGAACACGGGTTCCTAAATTCTCTTTTTGTTTTTTTCTTTTTTTAGGGCTGAGGACCGTATTCAGCGCCTTGTGCATGCTGGGCAAGCACTCTGCCACTGAGCTAAATCCCCAACCCCCTAAATTCTCTTTTGATTCTAGCAATCTGTGATTTCAGTGTTCAGTCTTGATTTGAAGTCTGACTTTCCCTCAGTTAGACTCCCAGTATGTTATCAACTGGAAGCAGATGGAGAGAGGTTTTACATGGTGGAGTAAGCTTGGATAACATTTTGGGGAAAGATTGTGTGTGTGTGTGTGTGTGTGTGTGTGTGGTATTGGGGATAAAAAAAAAACAAAACCCACGATTTCATGCATGTTAAACAAGTGCTCTACCACTGATCTATATCCCCAGCCTGAGAAATGTGGAAGGACGACAAGAACATTTGAGTAAGACCACTGGGATGCAAAGACTATAATATTGTAAAAATCGCCTTCTGTTTCTTCATTATAAACCTGGAAAAATATGTTAATGTATTTTTCTTTATTTCTGGAGTCCCCAAACTTAGGATTTATACTGAGAAATTCTGGAGAAAAATGATTTCCTCGTTCCATGTTCTTGGGTGGTTGAATAAATGGATTCTCGACTAAAAAGCACTTTAAACCTTCTTCTCTCAGTCTCCTCTGACACTGTCACATTCTTGGATAGAAACATGCCACTGCTATGCTTTATGGATGCGTGACGAGTTGGAAAGGCAGCAAGTCCCTTAGCGCTCATTTGCTCATGAATATCTGCTGTTTGAATTGTATTCTTAAATCCTTTGTTTGGGAAATTGGCCATCCCCAAGTCCATGGGAGTCCAGCAAGCCTCCCAATCACATGGTCCTGCTTTCAATGGTTGGAGAAGTGCACCACTGTGACCACCAGATCCCTTTTGGAGGATTCATTTTCATACTTAGGAAGATATAAAATATGAACTTGCATTTCTCTTCCTGCTAAACTGGCAGGATATGTACCTTTGCCTGTTAATGGCAATCATGCCTGTTAGGTGCTCTACAATCTTCTTTGTCCAATACTAAAGCCATCACTCCAGCTTTCTTTTGATTAGCATTGGCACTGTGTATCTTGTTCTAACCTTTATTTTTAACCTATTTGCATCTTTATATTTACAGTGTGTTTCTTGTAGATTGCATGAAGTTACTTCTTGTGGCTTGCTCCTTTCTCCAATCTGACAGTTTCCACATTTAAGTTGTGTTGTTGATTACATATGTTGAATATGATTATTGGTATAGTTGGGTTTAAATCTGCCACCTTACTATTTGAGAGTTTTTTTTTTTTTGCAGCTGTCTTTTTTTTCCCACTCTTTTCCTCTGTTTTTGCTTTTTTGGGGGGATTTTTTGTGATTTGATTTGATTTCCTCTTATTGGCTTATTAGTTATTCGTTTTCTTCTCTTTTTTTCCCCTTAGCTGTGACTATACAGTATGTGGCTATACGCTTCTTTGATTTATCTGGTCGTGCACTTTGGTTTCATATCTCTGGATGAGTTGATGGGGAAGCCAAGATTTTCTTGAGAACCAATTTTTTTTTGTCATTGGGTTAGCAATAATTTACCTATATGCAGAAGTAACAGTGCATCACATAAATATGCCCCACCAAATCCCAACTCATGTAGCCCCAACTCAACCTCCTGTTAGCCAGATTCTCAGAATGCTGGTGCTTTTCCCACATGACCTGGCAAGGAGAGAAGTAGGATAGAAGGGAATCTGGGGAAATATAACAGCCTTTACAAACACAAGTTTCTTTATAGACTTTTTAAAAGAGCAGTGTTAGATTACAGCAAAGCTGAGTGGCAGGTACAGAGGTTTCCTAAATAGCACAGCCTCCTCACTGCTAACACCTTCAACCACAGCGACACACTAGTTACAACTGACGAACCTACATTATCACACAAAGTCTATAGATCACTTTAGGGTTCATCATTGAAGTTGTACATTCTATGGGGTTTTTTTTTTTTTTGGCATTCTTTGGGGCTTTGGCCCAAAGAATGTATACTAATCTATTCACCATTATAGCACACTATGGAGTAGTTTCACTAACTGAAAAATTTTCTGAGCTTTGCCTATTCATCCCCTCCTCCTTCGAATCCTTGCTGACCACGGATTTTTTTTTTTTTTTTGGTCTCCCTAGTTTTGCCTTAAAGATACTTTTTCATATTTTACAAAAACATATAACCAAGTTGAAGTAAACTATAGGTGCCTCTATCCAAACCCTCTCTGGCCTTAATTTGGCCTGACTTTGCTAGCACCGGTATCTGAGTCTGAGAATTCTCTGTGGCAGGTAGACCTGGGAACTTGTGGCTTTTGGGATGGGTCATCTTTCCCCATGTCCCAGCGTCGTCAATGACCGACTGAAAGTGGTGTATAACCCTGCACGCTTGCCCCTCAGCTGGGTGGCACTGAGGCACAGAATTCCCTAACAGCATTAAGTTCCTGTTATACAGAGTAGCAACTTTCTTCCTTTCTTTCTTTTTTCATGATAAATTGTTTTAATTAAGAACTTAAAGCCAAAAAATGAAAAAAAAATAATGTGGCATTTATTTTAAATATCAATGGATTTTTAAACTTTTAGGCTTTTCCAATATGAAAAGCCTATTAAACTTTTTCACGGACTTGCAATATGTCCCAAAGAATTAGGAATATGATTACGACCACATCAGTTCCTAGTCTAAGAAAAAAATTAGGACCATCAAATTGTGACTACTTTTAAAATTCATACACTCAAAAGATAATTGCCACCCTTTAAAAAGGGAACAGAAAATAAAACTTGATCATTAAGGACTTGGACATAGGATGGGGATTCGTAACTATTTCATACTGACTATTCATTGTTCACGCACGTGGAAAATTCTTTAAAAATCTTGTTCATGGGCTGGAGAGCTGGCTCAGTGGTACAGTGCTGGCCTGGCATGCATAAGAACCTGGGTTCGAATCCCAGCACCACATCTACAACTAAAGAAAGGAAAAACAAAAAACAAAAAAACAGATGAAAAATAAAATGAACTCCCCCAAAAAAATCTTTTTTTTTTTTTTTTTTAAAGAGAATCAATTTTATTTAGTTTTTCACATGGCTTTCGTTGCTCTGAGACTTCGTTGTGTGCGTGGTGCTGGGGTTTGAACTCATGTACTCATGCATGCCAGGCAAGCGCCGTAACTGCTGAGCTACCGCTCCAGCCTCTCAAAAGAAAAAACCTTGTTCATTTGTTTTTTACCTAAAAAGAAGGGAGAAAATTGGCCCATATCTCCTTCCATGTTTATTTCTACCTGGAGATTTTAGTGGTAAATGCACCAATACAAGTCTGTTCCAGCAAGAGTCTGGGTGTTCAGTCTGGAGGAGGTGGGAAATTCTGGGCACCTACCGGTGTGGGTCCTGTGTCCTTCCTCAACCCATCTTTCTGAGATTGTCAGATGCAACGATGCCCAGGCTGAGTGGATGAAGCCCACCGTGAGAATGGCTTTAGAGGAGCAGGTTCTGTAGCCTGTTCAGAGCAGCAGTCTTCTTTGTGTCCTCCACTGGCTGCCTTCCCTAATTGCCTGCACCATTCCCCTACTGGTGATTCCTGGGATCATCTCCTAAATAAGCATAGAGCTCAATCCATGTTTGCTCCCAGGAACTGCAACTAAAACTCAAGGAAGAGAACTGCAAGGGCCCTTCCCAGGACAGAGGGCTGTGCAAAAGAGGGGTCTTAAGGCTTAAGCTCCATCAGCTTTATGGTGCACCTGGTGGCCACTCCAGGAGAGAGCTTGCAGCCTGTCTTGCAGCAACGTCTGGAGCTGTGGAACAGCAATTATGGCGGCAAGACCTATTATGGCAGATAAGGTCTGAAATAGCTGTCCTCTGATCTGTTTGATTCCTACAGGTTATGAAGAATATATGAAAAGTTTCCAAAATCTCTGAAGAGAGGATAAGAGAGAGCTGAGAATTGAGAGCCGTGGGGACTCAGCACAGTATGCAGGAGATGGCCTACCCCAGAGGCTGCAGAAAGATTGATTCTTGGAGACAAGCAGCATCCTGCAGACTGAGGTGGTGCTCAAATCAGCAGGAGAAAAACCCTGAGCTTCCTCTTAGCAATCGCTATCCTAGGCCAATGCCAGGAATATGTCAGGATGAACCACTAGCCAGGAAAGTTGAGCCTGATGCTCAGGTGAGGGCAGCCAACACTCAAGGTCATCGAGATGACTGTCTTTCAGTCAAAGTCAATGAGGACAAAGGACATTACTAAAATTAGATATTCCCCACACTCCACCACTAAGGGATCATAGTAGGTCCTTTATATCTCCCCCCAAACATGGAGCCTGACTGGGGAGGGAAAAACAGGAGTGGAACAGAATCTTAACAGATCATATTTTAATACTGAAGTGACTGAAGTAACTTAAATAGGTAAGGAGACCACTTTGATCAGTAATGGAAATGGAAGTTTCAGATCTAGAGTCGCAAAGAATATTCCAAAATAGTATACCCTGAGATATCTCCCTTATGCTAAATCCCAAAGTCATGCCCCAGTATCCTACTTTCTCTAGCCACACCCTACCTGCCTATAGTTACCACCCAGTTAATCCATCTTAGTGGGTGAATCCACTGATTAGTTTACATCTCTCTTAATCTAATCATTTAGCCTCTGAACCTTCTGTCATTGTCTCACACATGAAATTTGAGGGACACCAAATTAAACAGTTAAATAACGTTTCATATCCAGCTTTTTTGAAAAAGCCCTGATTCATAATATTTGCAAATTTTTGTGTTGTAAATACTACCACCACAGCTGACATGGCATCAGTGAACATGAATTGGGGAGAGATCCTCACAAGTCCTCTCCAGATGTGGGGCTGGCCACTTTAGTCAATCCCAGTACACCATAGCCTCTGGTGGTATAACCCAAGCCAAGCAGGCGGTTACTGCTTAAGGTGTCTGTCAGTTGTTAATGTCTGGTTTTAAGAAAGAGAAACCAGCTGGAGGTGGCCCAAGTAGAATGTGCAATTTACTATGATGATATAGTCTTGGAAGGAGGGACAGGAAGCAACTGGGCTTGGGAGGGCCGGAGAATGAGGAACAGATATGCTGTTCAATTGTTCTCTTTGATTTTTTCTCTACTGAAGGTCAGTGTCCTCTGCATCTCCACCACTTTTAGCTCCTTAGCTCACTCACTGAGATTCCTGCTACCAACAGAGAAGGAGGCCCCTTCAGGGCCCCAGGGTCAGTCTAAGACAGTCAGCCATGGCCACATGGCCTCCGTGAGTCTGTTTGCCTTTGTTCGTGTTCCTATTGGAGGTGCGAGTCTAGACTTACCCTTTCTATCTCTAAAATCTTGTTATACTTCCAACCCATTGTTGTACTGTTGTCCTCTAGGCAACTCACATTGGGCCCTGACCACCTCCTGATGATTTCCTTGTTCATCTTCCTGCTTTGGTTTGGATATGCTGTGTCCCTAGCATGTGATCTCTTCTGCGCACATTCCCACCATGTTGTCATGATGTACTGAAAGGGGCTTTCACCAGAAGATGACAATGGGGCTGCCTCTTGGATTTTCAGCCTCCAAAATTGTGAACTAAATAAATGTCTTTTTAAAACATAATACCCACCTTCAGGAATTTTATTATATTGTAGAAAAGAGGTTAATACATTCTTCTTTGCTTACTCTACATTTTGTAGATGTGCTAGTTAGTTTTCCATCCCTGTAATAAAATATCTGAGAAAAATAACTCAAAGGAGGAAAAATAGGTATAGAGTGTCAGTGGTTTTAGCCTGTGGTTGGCTGGCTCTGGGCCTGTGATGAGGCTGAGCGTCATGGTACCTTGGTGGTAGTTATGGTTTGGATCTGGAATGTCTCCCAAAGCCTCATATTGAAAACATGGTCTCCAGTGCAAGAAGGTTCAGAGGTGGGGCTTTTAGGCAATGATTGGATCCTGAGGATTTATCAGTGGATTAATCCATTTGATGGATTAGTTGATAGCTGAATGAACTCCGGGGAGGTGGGAATTAGTTGGAAGAAGTAGGTCATGGGGGCTTGCCCTAGAAGCTTTTATCTTCTTCCCAGCCCCACCCCATTCTGTGCCATGAGCTGAGCTGCTTTCCTCCGCCATACTCCTCTGCCCTGATGTTCTGACTCACCTCAGGCCCCCCAAAATTGAACCAGATGACCATGGACCTCTGAAACTGTGAGTCAAAATAAATCTTTCCTCCCCTAAGTTTATTTTTATTTTTATTTTTTAGAGAGAGAAAGAGAGAAAGGAGAGAGAAAGATCACCAACACTTTGTTGTATATGCGGTGCTAGGGTTTAAACCCAGATCCTTGTGCATGCCAGGCAAGTGCTGTAACCGCTAAGCCACTACTCCAGCTCCTCCCCCCACCAAATTGTTCTTGTTAAGCATTTTGGTCATACCAATGATAAGCTGAGTAGCACAAAAATCGAGTCTTCAACACATGAGCTTCTAGGGTACATTCCAGTTCCAAATCATAACACAAGCCTTCTTGTTGACCCTTGAACGTTACAAGTTCATTCTCATGTCAAGGCCTTTGAATGTTGCATGGTGGTATCTGGAAAGCCTGTCCCATAGGCTTTCCCACGGTGCCACCCTCCTTTCATGCAGGGCTCTTTCTCAGAGTCCCTCCCGGAGCACCCCACCTCAACAATCTACTCTATCTGTGCTTATTTTCTTTCCCACTTTATTTTCTTCCTAATCCTTAAAACTGCCTGAGATCATATACTACAGTATCTGCTCTTGGCCCTCCCTCCTGGAATGTAACCCAAGGGCGCAAGGGGCTTTGCTTTGTTTATGACTATCATCTTGGCATCTGGAACAGTGCATGATAAGAATGAATGAACTGCAGCCTTATGAAGTATACACCTAAAAACAGGCCTTAACTATTAACTTAATTTCCAGTTGTCATCATTTATTTTGCATTTGAACAAAATAGTGTTTCTTTAAAAATGAAATGTAATTCAGAATTTTAATGGTTGATCTTCCTTATCCTACCCCTTAGTAAGCTGTCCTCCAAGCCCTCTGGCAGTATTCTAAATCAGTGAGGATTTGCAGTAATCCATGGAAACCAGCTTGGCTTCCTTTGTTCATTCTAGGCAGGAAGTAGTTGACGTTAATTATAATTTGATGACAGTATGCTTCCATGGTAGTAAGGGAGTGGCACAAGGAGCTGGCATTGTTTTCTGTTTTCAAAGGCTCTATGCAAGCAACAAACATTTTGTGTTTGTTTACAAGGCTGTTTCATAGATGATTCCTGAAAAAGTCATCTTTAGTTAAACCCCAGACAGTAACTCAGCATTGACAATGAAATAAAGGGATGAGGAAAAACAGTCCTGTCTGAAAAAAAAGAGTAATTGAGAGAAACACATTGCAAGGGAAAAAAATTATATTTCTCTTTCTCATGAAAAATTCAGAGCAAGAAGGAAAATGTTGTTTTCACAAGGGAACGCATACATTTGGTCATAGACAAGCCCTTTTTCTTTCCAAAGCTGGAGAGAGTTTCAGCTGAAGAAAATTGACAGCTTTGCCTCCAGGCCGAATTTTATAGTTTTCACCAGCAACAGCTGTGTTGTGATGGCTGCATGTTGCCCCGAACAAATTCAAGATTAACTACAGGCTGGGCGTTCTCAGATGATACTAGCAAAATGAACATTTCTCTTACTATGTTGTGGGGCTCCAGGCCTCATGTCCTCAAGTGGAAAATATTACCTCAGAAGTTGTTGCTTTGAGATAGAAGTTGATTTGTTCTGGTGAAATAGAATATTTATACTACTAAAGCTGTGATTTCCTATCTTAGATAAGCTTAGGTTTCTCCTTCCTCTTTCCTTCCTTCCTTCTTTTTCTGGGATTGAACCCGGCACTTAACCACTGAGCTGCATCCCCAGCTCCTTCGATTTTTTATTTTGAGACAGGTTCTCACTAAGTTGCTTAGGGCCTCACTAAGTTACTGAGTCTGGTCTTGAACTTGAGATCCTCCTGTCTCAGCATCCAGGGGCACTGGGATTAGAGGTGTGCACCACCTGCGTGTAGACCAAGCTTAGATTTTCAACATTAGATTCACTTGGAAGCTTAAAAAACACAGACCTTCCAGGGCCAGAGCTCTACACCATCCCCCAAATATCAAAAGGCAGGCCTGGAAGTCCTGATTGTTGTTACTTTTTTGATCATTTAACAGGCAATTCTACTGTGGCCAATATTGAACACTGCTGTCTTCTGGTCCTTGCTACAGAGTGTAGCTGAATTCTGAAAATCTGGGTGGGATTTTCTGCTCGGGCTTCTCTCCCTGCTGCTCCTACACCAAATTGTGAAGGGAGTTAAGCAGTCTCCACTCTCTCATCTGCCTTTCTTGGTGCTTTTGAGATAGGAAAAGTTAGGTAGTCAGAGTAGTTACCTTGGCTTGGAGCATGTCTGGCGTTAGGAGGCAGTTGCCCTTTGATCCTCATTAACTTTGGATGTGAGGAGTTGAGTGAAGGAGTTAACTGAGAGATTCTGGCCAGGGCCACTCCCTGGTGGATCTCAAAGGCTTCTCCCTGATCTCCTCTCCTGACTGCCCTTAGGGGTATCCTACAAATAATCAGTCAATTGGATGGTGATGAGCAAATGCCCCAGGAATATGCACCTCAGTATGAGCCGAACTCTCCCCACAATGCTTGTTCCTCCCAAGCACCCCTTCCCTCGTTATCAAGACTCTAGTTGTTACTATTGAGAAAGGGACATTTTATATAGAATGGTTAGGGAGAAAAGTCCTAAGTCACCCTCTATTTGGGCTTATGGGGATTCCCCTATTGCTCCTAGATGTCCCCTAAGCCATTTTGACTGTAGGAAGGAGACTTACACTCATCCTTTCCTGTTCTTCAGGGATTTTAGAAGGCATATCTCAACCTGTGGCCATGGTCCTCTAAATCTGAATGATAGGGCTTCCCAATCGCCGTCTCCATCTCCACACCCTGGGAATATTGTAAAGCAAACCCTCCAATCCTGATTTTCCTGGGATTTCTCCAGGGAAAGGAATCAAGCACTTAAATTATCACTAGATGGTGTCCTTTATGTCCTCCAGAGGTGCTCTTAACCCACAGAAAGTCCAATATAAGCCCTCTGTTCCGATCTCTACCATGAATGACCCTGGTGCTCCTTAGCCTTTTGTGTATGAGTGAAGGACAATTTTTATATCAATGTGCAGAGCAGAAGAGCCCATCCTACTGTAGGTCACTTTCCTGTTATGTGTCATCATATTTGGAAGTGGTCAAGGGACCAGTAATACCACTAAGTCTGGAAACCCTTAGGTCTTTGGCATGTGGCAAACAAAGGCCTCTGTGTCCTCACTGGTAAGGCAGCAATAAATCCAGCAGGGTATAAGGAAAGGAGAGACAGGATTGCTGATCATCAGAAGCCCCCTGAAAAGGGCCCTTTAAGGCAAAAACACAGTCTCTCTGGCTCAGGTGCCTGAACTCTGTTCTTCTCTTATTCAGATGGGAGCTTCCATCTCACAAGTTATGCCAGGTTCGCTACTGGCCTACATGCTGAAAAACTGGGATAAGTTTGACCCTCAAACATTTAAGAAAAAGCATCTTATTTTCTTCTTCTGCAAAGATTGGCCTCAATACTCACTTTCTGATGGAGAATTCTGGCCATCAGAAGGAAGTATAAATTTTAATACTATTGTACAGCTTGGTTTATTTTGTAAGAAGGAAGGAAAATATGCTAAGACTCCTTATGTCCAGGCTTTTTTGCCTTAAGAGAGAACCCCAAATTATATAAACAATGTACATTAGACCCAGCTCTAATCACTGCAATGATGAGGGAGCACCCCAAGAAGTCATCTTTTGAGGGAAAGGAACTAATGAAATCCCAGAAATGTCTGTCCTCTACTGCTCCCTGTCAGCAACCCTCCTGTCCTCCATACCCTGGACCTCCTTTGTCTGTCCCTGGAGATAGATCCAATATACTACCCATCCAGGAAATGCCAGGAGGGGAATTTGGACCAACTAGAATACAAGTTCCCTTCTCTTTCCAAGACTTGAGACAAATAAAGATTGACTTGGGGAGATTTTCAGAGGACCCAGATAAGTATATTGAGGCATGTCAAAGCACGGGTCAAATGTATGATCTTTCCTGGAAAGATATTATGCTATTGCTTAATCAGACTTTAACCTCCAATGAAAAGGAGATAGTCCTAAGAGCAGCTGAACAGTTTGGAGATGATCTACATCTCAGTCATGACCCGGCAGCCCAAGCTAGGATCAGACCTAATTATCCATCTGGAGCACAGATCCTGATTGGAATCCCAATGATGAACAGGATGCTTGGAAGATTAGACACTTCCAGGTATTAGTCACTCAAGGCCTCAGAAGATCCAGACAAAAGCCTATTAATTATCCAAACTCTCTGAGATCTGTCAAGGCCCTTAGGAAAATCCCACTGTCTTTCTGGAGAAACTCAGAGAGACACTGAGAAAACACACCACCATGGACCCTGAGTCCATAGAGGGCCACACAATTTTAAAAGACAGATTTATCATCCAGTCGGCCCCAGACATTCGGAGGAAGTTACAAAAATTGGCATATGGCCCTAATCAGTCTCTAGATGACATCTCCAACCTGCAGGCTCTGCCTTTTGTAAGAGAGATTGGGAGGAAAAGAAAGAAAGGGTATGTAGAGAAAAAAGAAGGCTGAAGCGCTGCTCATGGTCCTATGCTTCCGGGATAATAAAGGAGTAAAATGGAATGGACCTCAAGCCACAAAAAGGACTTGTTTCCATTGTGGAGAAGAGGGATATTACCAACAGGACTTTCCACAAGTCAAGTGACCACCAAAGCCCTGTCCTGTCTGTCAAGGCAATCACTGGAGAAATAAATGTCCCCAGGGGCATAGGCCCTCCAGTCCAGATTCCTCCACACAGGCCTGATGAAGCCCAGGGTCAGGTTTAATGGCTCCTGTGACTACTATCACCACACATGTGCTTCTCATACCTGGTAGGGAGCCAAAAGGTCAGTTTCCTCCTGGACACTGGCGCTAGCTTTGCTGTACTTATCTTACCCTGGACCTCTCTCCTCTAACAGCATGACGGTGCAAGGAGTGTCTGGACGGCCTCTAACTAGAAACTTTACTCCCCGCTGAGTTGTGAGTGGGATAGAATGATGTTTTCTCATGCATTCCTGATAGTCCCAGAATGCCCTACCCCCTTACTGGGGAGAGACTTACTTTCAAAGCTTCAGGCTTCTATTGCCATGAATCTAGGGCCCCTGGGACTACTATATTTACTTCTATTAGAATGAGACATAAACCCTGAAGTGTGGGCCACTGAAGGCAGAATTGGGCAAGCAAGGAATGCAGTCCCAGTTAAAATAACTTTAAAGGATTACTCTGTCTTTCCACACCAGAGACAGTACCCCCTTTGTCCAGAGGCAAAGAAAGGCTTATTAGAGATTATTCAAAATCTAAAACAGCGGGGACTTCTTGTGCCTTGCTCTGGCCCTTGCAACACACCCATTTTGGGAATTCAAAAGTCCAGTGGGGAATGGCACCTCGTCCAAGATCTTAGAATAATTAATGAAGCAGTTGTTCCCCTGTATCCTGTAGTGCCTAATCCTTATACTTTGTTATCTGAGATCCCAGCTACTGCTGCTTGGTTCACAGTTTTAGGCTTAAAAGATGCTTTCTTCTGCATACCCCTAGACTTGCAATCACAGTACTTGTTTGCCTTTGAAGAGCCAGACGGTGGATCTCAGTTAACCTGGACAGTGTTGCCTCAAGGGTTCAGAGATAGCCAACACTCGTTTTGGACAAGTCTTGGCTAAGGACTTATCGGAATTGAAAGACCAATCACCAACAATAGTTCTTCAATATGTAGATGACATCTTACTGTGTAGATGACATCAGTAAGATGTCAAGAATCTACCCCAGAACTCCTAAATTTCCTAGCTGATAGAGGATACAAGGTTTCAAAACGGAATCACAAATATGTCAACAGCAGGTTCAATACCTAGGACTCCAGTTATCTCAGGGAACCTGCAGGCTAGGAGAGGAAAGAATAGCCCCTATAGGTCAACACCCTCTAACCCAAACGGTGAGACAGCTCAGAGGTTCTTAGGAATAACTGGATATTGCAGGGTTTGGATCCTTAGATATGGAGAATTAGCTAAGCCTCTTTACAGCCTCCTTAAGGAGGCCCAACATCTGGGAACAATTACTTTAATATGGGAACCACAACATATTAAAGCTTTTAAAGCACTAAAAAACCCTTACTTAAGCCCCTACTCTCAGCTTGCCTACAGAGCAAGAATTCAATCTGTTTGCCACTGAGAGAGGAGGAATAGCCCTAGGGGCAGTCACACAAAAGAATGGGCTGGTTCAACAGCCAGTAGCATATCTTAATAAGGAACTTGACACAGTGTCTCAGGGATGGCCCCATTGCTTGTGAGTGGTGGCCTCAGTTGCCTTACTAGTCACAGAGGCAATCAAGATCACCCTAGGAAGAGATCTCATTTTATATACTTCTCATGATCTCTCAGGAATTCTAAATACTAAAGGAGGCTTACGGCTTTCAGATAGTCACCTCCTAAAATACTAAGCCTTACTTCTAGAAGGTCCAATAGCTCATATAAGGACTTGCTCAAATTTAAATCCAGCCACCTTCCTTCCAGAGTCATTAGAAGGAAGCCCTGAACATGACTGTCATCAAGCCTTAGCTATAGACTACTCAGTTCAAAGAGACCTTCAAAGCGTCCACCTGCCCAGTCCAGGTATCATTATGTACACAGATGGAAGTTCTTTTGTGGAGCAAGGAGAACATGAAGCTGGATATGCTGTGGTGACTTTGTATGACACCTTAGAAGCACAATCCTTGCACCCAGGCACAAGTGCACAACTTGCAGAATTGATAGTGATGCAGGTGATGTGGATGTCGGGTTCATGTCCTCTCAGAGTTGAAGAATGAAACCGAGGGACACCGAGGCAAGCATAGTAGACAAGTTTTATTATAGAAACTAAATCACAGGGAAAAGAGCAGACTTCCCCCAGCATAGGGGAAGGGGACAGAGCCGATGAGGCAGTGAGGTTTGCCCCTTTTATGTGACAACCTCTCCTGGATTGGTCACTGCTTCCCTGCCCCTGTACCTAGCACACAGGTGCGGGGAATTCTGGTCTAGTCTTTGATCCATGCCTTAGACTCTTTGATCTATGCCTTAGGTGCCAAGAAAGATTGTGGTTCCTTGCTTAGCAGCAGGGAGTGTTTGCATCTGGGCCTATCAGTGTCAGACCCTCATTAGCATTGGGGGATGTCTTTGCCTCTTCAGGAAAGATGATCTCCTTATCAACCCACACATTGCTCTGCCTACACTGAACTGCCTAACTTTTTCTGCCTCAATAGCCCTAACTAGAGCACTTGAGCTGGGAAAAGGACAGAGAGTCAACATTTACACTGACTCCGTGTATGCTTATCTGATTCTGCATGCACATGCAGCAGTCTGGAGAGAGAGGGGATTTCAAACAGCTAGAGAAACTTCTATGAAGAACTATGAACAGATCCTAAAGTTACTGGAAGCTGTTCATTTACCCAAGGAAGTGGCAGTCATCCATTGTTGGGGACACTAGAAGGGAGTTGATGAGATATCAGAAGGCAATAACAGAGCAGACCATCAGGCCAGACAAATAGGCCAGAGTGGCTACAAAAGGAGCATTATGTCAATCAGCTATCTTAGCCCCTCTGCTATGGACAGGACCTCCCCCAGAGATAAAACCTCAGTACAGCCAAGAAGAGATGCAACAGTCCTTATCTAGGGGAGGCACTCTCTTGCCTTCTGGGTGGATCCAAGTGGAAGATAACAAACTTTATTTGCCTGCTAGCTCTCAATGGAAGATTTTGCATACTTTGCACCAATCTTTCCATCTGGGAGAGGAACACACTCTCAAATTGACTTGAGAGATATTTGAAGGAAGAAATATACCAAAAACAGTCCATCAAATAGTCAAAGCCTGGGGACATGTGAGAAAAATAACCCACTTACCTACACCAAAAAAGCCTCCAGGATTACAAAGGACAGGACAATCCCCTGGGGAGAACTGGCAACTAGATTTTACCCACATGCCCAAAAGCTTAGGGTTCCAGTACTTATTGGTTATGGTGGATACCTTTACAGGGTGGATTGAGGCCTAGGCCTCCTGAATTGAATAAGCAGGAGAGGTAATAAAGGCCTTGTTACAGGAAATTGTGCCTCGATTTGGACTGCCTCGCAGCCTCCAGAGTGATAATGGAGCAGCTTTCAAGGCAGCAGTTATTCAAGGAATATCCAAGGCCCTAGGTATAAAGCATCATCTCCATTGTGCATGGAGACTTCAGTCCTCAGGAAAGGTAGAAAAAGCTAATGATATCTTAAAGAGACATTTAAGAAAACTCACTCAGGAGACTCATTATCCTTGACCCTTTGGCTCTATTCAGAATCAGAAACACCCCAGGAGCACTAGGGCTCAGCCCGTTTGAGCTCCTGTATGGAAGGCCATTCTTAAGGAATGACATCTTTAAAGATCAGGAAACTGCAGATTTGGTGTCTCCTATCACAAAGCTGGCTAAATTCCAAGCCAAAATCTGTAAATATCCTATTAGTGAACCCCTCACTTCTCCCTTTGTGTGAGCCTGGAGAGTTAGTTTTGGTTAAGATTATAACTTCTAACTTCCCAAACTTGGACCCTATCTGGAAGGGTCCCTATCTGTCTACCCCTTCTGCAGTAAAGGTGCTTGGACAAGAGAACTGGATTCACCACTCTCAGGTGAAACTTTGGCATTTTGAATCAACTCCCAGAGAAATTTCTCCATCACAAGAAACTGAGGAATGGTACACCTACTTTCCACTGGAAGATTTAAAATATGTCTTCTGCAAAGAAAGTGATGATATGTAAACTTTTCTTCATTTCTTTCTTCATTATTTTGGACAATTGCATTGGAATTAACTCTTTTCTAGTCTGGGCTCAACAATATGCCACTAGATTACAAAAAAACAATTGCTGGATATGTGGATCATTGCTCCTTAGCACTTCTGGGCTACCCTGGTGGGTATCTCCCTTACAAAGGAATGACTGGATAAAAATGCAGTCTCTAATGACAGAACAAAAAAAAAAAAAAAAAAGATGCACTCTTTACAGACTGCCACTTATGCAGACGTCAAATTATGGCCTGTAAACTATAAATAAGACTTTGTCACAGCTAGACCACGGAAAGAACTTCACTTTAGAACAAACTAACTCTTAAGCTTTGACAACTATTAAACCACATTTAAACTCATCTACTCCTCACTTGCCACTAGTAAAGCCAGAATGTCAAAGGTATAAAGATGGCTACTACCAAATTTGGGATGATTATATATGGCTTACACTCACCATCAGGCATTTAAACCCATAGCCTCACTTTGTTGGCAATAATGTAATCACGCTTATGATCAGTGACCTAATTCTACTTGGGAATTAGGATGGATCCCGGAGTCATGATGCCAACATACTGTAGTTTTACAGGCTTATGATTGGTTTGGGACTAATTGGCTCTTAAGACCTGGAATCAGATGGCCAGCATCCAATGGGACCCAATGGATATGTGGAACCAATTTATGGCCCTGGCTTCCTCCAGGCTGGATAGGAAGATGCACTATTGGGTACCCATGGATGCAAGGGAGATGGACACAAAGTATAGGACAACCAGCAAATCTCCCCAACCTTAAACATAGGTGGGGACGATCTGTTTTTCATTGATATGATCATTTGGTTTCACTGTTTATGCCACAAATTGGACTAGAGGATGTAATCTGGCATGTAGAGACCCTAACTAATTACACTCAAAATGCTCTCCATGATGCTGAGCATGGTCTTTCTCTCCTTAACACAGAAGTGGCACTCATGAGAAGGCTATTTTACAAAATTGGATGGCTTTAGATGTCCTCACGGCAGCTCAGGGAGGTACCTGTGCCATCATCCAAACTGAATGCTATGTTTATATTCCTGACAATTCTAATAATGTGACCAAGGTCCTTAAAGACTTACATTCCCAAATAAATGCCATGTCCTCCTCACTGGACTTGTCATGGGGAAAACTTTGTAGCTCAAGGTTCTCTGGCACCTCCTGGTGGATATAACATTGCTGGTCTCTGTAGTTGCCAGCATGCTTGTAGGCATATTTGGATGCTGCCGCATCTATTGCTGTATCAATTTTATTCTAGTACTCATAACCTCTTGTTTCTCTCATCGGGCACCTGCTTCTCAGATACTCTACAACTAGTTTCCACTACCTCAGATGACTTCTATCATGGACTTCTTGATAGACCTAAACATTTTTTTTTTCAGGGCTGAGGACCGAACTCAGGGCCTTGTGCATGCTAGGCAAGTGCTCTGCCGCTGAGCTAAACCCCCAACCCCAGACCTAAACATTTCTAAAAGGAGAACCCAAACTGCCTTCTCCTGCTTTGACCCCCTCTCAACAGGAAGCACCTAGATTAGTCATCGCCCAATATGCCCCTTTACCGCAGTAAGGATCTCCTTAATTGGAGGGGGGGAATGAGATAGGAAAAATTAGGCAGACAGAGTAGTTGGACCTGACCAGAACTCCCCTTGTCCATGTCCTAGGTATGGGGCAGGGGAGCAATGACCAATTGAGGGGAAGACATCATATATAAAGGACAGATCTAACCCCTCCGTGAGCTCTTGGGTCACCTCCTCGCCAGAGGGAAGTCTGCCCTGTTATCTTCTTAAATAAGCTTTGTTTGCTCTGCTTGCCTCGGTGTGGTGTCCGCGGTTTCATTCCTCGACTCTGAGAGGACACGAACCTGACATCCACAAAACTGACATTACTTTTAGCCTTCTCTGCTAGGTAAGCTTCTCTTCATCCCTAAAAAAATAACACCACAAAGCTCTTGCCCTTTACAGTGTTTTCAAACAAAACAAATCAAAGAAAAACAAAATAAATCCACACCACATAATAGAAAAGAAGTGTGGAATGCCACATAATGAAACCGGTGTTTTAGAAGTAAAATTGGGGAAAGGAGAGTCCCTGGGTCCCAGCAAGTCACCTTTGGAAAACAATGTTCATCGATAAAATGGGGATGATATTAATACTGAATCACAAAGCTGTTGCAAGGATTAAATATGTAACACATTTGAAGAGTGCCTAGCACACAGAGAGAGTTCATGCACATGGGCAGTTATTATAATCATAACCTCTTTTGAATTCTGGAACTTAGAGTTGGATGAGGGAGGATTCCACATGGAGTAAGCAGATACACTCAAAGAAGGTGTCATGATTGATTGTCTTTGCGGCTAGCGCTCTCTGATAGGGTTTTGAGAAATATTTTGAGCTATGCATCTTCATCTACATATGTGTATAGCTTCTGTACCCCATGGCGATGCTTAATTTAGCCCATGCATTTAGATGTACAAATTCCAAGAGCTTTTGAAAAAAGTCCCTTTCTTTACTGTCTAATCAGCCTTGAATATATAAGACTCTTGAGAAATGATGGAAATGAGTGAGAGCAACTGCATAGCTGGAAACAAGTGCTTCTCTAATTGACTAGTTAATTCAACACATACATTAATTCAGCAAACATTTAATAATAAACTCTGTGCCAGATGTCGTGCTAGGAAGTGGAGATACCACAGGGAGAAGACATGGTCTTTGCCCTCATGCAACTTGTAGTTCAGTGAGTTTGCAGAAGGGAGCTTTGTCTCTTGAAATTGTCAAGTGACAGAACAGAGCAATAAAGGCACACTTTGCCCCTTTGTCTTGAGCATTGAAGTTTCCAGATTTGTCATAATATGCAAAGACACCTGTACATTGCATTCATTTATCCTCTCAAGGGTCTTTTTGAAAAGTCTAGCTGGTTGGACATTTTATGTATTCATAGTCTGGAAATAAGCTTCTTGCCTAGCACAAAATTAGTGGAAGAGAAATAAAGAACTGGGGGTAGATGTGTCCAGGGATGGGATCGCTTTCTATCCTATGAAGAATCCTGAACTCTCATCCCCTCACATATCAGATTTTTTTTTTCTTCTTAGTAAGACTGGTCTGAGTGGACTAAATGTAATTCAGGTGGTGTTTTCTTCTTTTTTTCTTTTTGGAAGTTTCCCATTGAAGGTTACAAGATGTGTTTTTGTTTTGTGTTGCTTTAAAATTTTACTAAATTATTGGAAACTTCTGGATTTCTTCAAACTATTTTTTAGACTATCCTAGACATGGAGCTGAATTTTATACAGAAGAAGTTTTAAAAAATTGCACAAAGATCTAATTTTTACAAATGAAATAACTTTTGGATTCAACATTTCTAAGATTCTCTTTAGTTTTAATGAGCCCTAAAATCAACATCATAATACAAGAGTTCTTAATTTTGAGCTTTTTTTTTTTTTAAGAGAGAAACAATTTTTATTTAGTTTTTCAAGTGGCTTTCAATGCTCCAAGACTCCGTTGTGTACATGGTGCTGGAGTTTAAACTCGCATACTCGCGCATGCTGGGCAAGCACCATAACCGCCGAGCCACAGCTCCAGCCCTTAATTTTGAGCTTTAATTCACAATGATCTTTCACATCTGACATTATCCCATTCTATTCTTGAAGCAACTCTGTTATGGTCAACTCACAAAAAAGTGGCCTAGACAAGCAAGCTTAGTGTCTAGTATAGCGTAATTGTGACTTTTCTTTAGAAACTCACTTTTATTTGTATCAACCCTACTCTCTCATCTATTTGTTTTATATGATCTAATTTGATTTTAAAAGCATGGTGTGGTGGTGAGGCTCCAAGATGGATCCCAGATTTTATGTTTTGGCATTCGCACTCTGTGTAGACACTTCTCTTAGCTAGCATCTGGCCTGTGACTTGTTTTAGCCAACAGAATGTGGTGGAAGCATTGCAGAGCCAGTTCCATGATTAGAGATAGGCAGCTTCTGTTTTCTCTTCTTGGGATATTTGCTTTTGGAAGCCGATATGAAGGAAATGTCACCACACAGCTGTAGAGGCCATGTGAAGAGGCTCAGAGACACAGAGAGCTGCCAAGGCCCAGCGGTCCCAGGGTCCTAGTTGAGCCTCCAGATGACTCCAGTCCTAGCTGCC
Organism: Aplodontia rufa; assembly: GCA_004027875.1. NCBI lineage: Eukaryota > Metazoa > Chordata > Mammalia > Rodentia > Aplodontiidae > Aplodontia > Aplodontia rufa. The sequence continues at coordinate 49,273 of PVKS010002040.1, read as the reverse complement.
ATCTGATTTCAACTACATGGGAGATTTCAAAAGAGACCAGTAGAAGAATCACCTTGCTGAGCTCAACCACCCACAGAAAGATGAGACAAGGAAATGGCTGTTGTTTCAGCCCCTCACAAAAGTTAACAGTATGTATGATACATCTTTTAACCAGAAACGCCAAATGATACCCTGTTTACAAAGGTGAATTGCTTTCCTCAAAGAAATTCACATACTAACCTGAAGGCCTTTGATAGGAGAACAAGCTTTCAGTCCCTTACTATCTTGCTGAATACCTGGAAGTCTTATTCTCCATCAAAAAACTCATCAAAATGTGGGATTCTCTCTGTCCTGGTCCTCACCAAGGCTCGCGGCTTCTTCTCATTGTTCCACAGCTCATCTGAGTCCGAGCTGGAAGCATCCCAGGGAATCTGTCCCTGTGCCTCTTGTTCACGGAGCCATGCTTCCATTTTCCCAATTTTTCGGGGACAATAGTCATTCCCTGCTTGATATTCCAGAAATTCTGCATCCTGTGAGTTTCCTGCAAAAGATAAAAAGTTCTTTTAATTTATTTTTTCCCCCAACAGTTCCTCCCCCCACAAGTGCCTAGGTTTTCTGAATACAGATTAAGTAATCTGCTTGGTATTTGTTTTGGTATTTTTTTCTTTCTCTTTTTCATTTTTCTTTTTGTGCAATCTCTCTCCCTCTCATACCACACACACGCACACACACACACAAACAATTTTAACTGGTGTCTCTAAGCATTAATAAAATTTTAGTCATTATTTTTAAAAGTTTTAAATTTTCAGAAAGTCACAAGAATAGATTAATACATACCTATGTCCCCAACCCTTTCACAGCATTTTGCCACATACTGCTTTCATCTGAACCATGTAAGAACTACTTACAGAGTCACTTTCCCCCTGAATATATCACCACAAATCTCTTAAGAGTAAAAACATTTTCCTACTGTAATTATAATACAATTATTATAGTTAAGAGATTTATACTGATATAATACTGTTCTAATATGTGGTCCATATTCAAATATCCATGGTATTTCCAACAATACTTTCAATAGTTGCTTTTGGTTGTGTTTTAATTTTTAGGCCCAGGATCTAATCTATGATCATGCATTTCATTGTATTTTCTTGTCAGTTCATCTTGAATTAAAAAATCCTGGGGCTGGGTCTGGAGCAGTGGCTCAGCGGTTATGGTGCCTGCCTTGCATGCGCAAGGATGCAAGTTCAAACCCCAGGACCATGTACACAGTGAAGTGTCAGAGCAACAAAAAGCCACATGAAAAACTAAATAAAATTGATTCTCTCTCTCTCTCTCTCTCTCACTGTCCCTCTGTCTTTAAAAAAAAATCCTGGGGCTGAGGGTGTAGTTCAGTGGTAGAGCACTTACATAGTATGCATGAAGACCAAGCATTGTGAAAAAAACAAAACAAAAAACCAGGCTATCCCCACGGTACTCTCACTCTCTCCTCCTCCTCACCCATCTCCTCTATCTTCATTATCTTCTTCATTTTTGCAATGCTGACATTTTATTTAATTTCATTTTTTTAGCAGTATTGGAAATTGAACCCAGGGCATGACACTGACATTTTAAAGAGTACAGGTTGATTATTTTGCAGAATGACCCTGAACTTAGGCTTTTCTGATTGTTCCTTGTGGTTAAATGTTTTGAACAAGGATATTGTACAGGTGATGTTGCCAAGTGCTGTTTATTGACATCTGTTGTGTGTCAGGCACATGATACTCACTTTGAACTTCCACATCCACTCTGGCTTCATATCAGAATCACCTGCACAGGCTTTAAAGCCAGATGCCTGGACTGCAGACCTGCAGAACTGGGGAGGTTCAATGAATCAGACTGCCTTCCTTCTTTCCTTTCTTTCTTCCTTCCTTCCATTAGAAGAGATATATTCAGTACAGGCTTTGATTATGAGCTTACATGTATTTACTTTTGCTTTCCAATTTAAGCTGCACCCAGCCTTCTATTAGAATGAATAGAACAATATGGGCTTTTCTCAAATAAGTCTGTCTTTCCACAAAATACCACTTCTGAGGTAGGAAAATAATTCAAATCAAAGTCCGGTGTCTCCAATCTGGATGGAGCAGATTGAGTCATATTAATAATTGTTTATTAAATCTTTTGGCATATTTTATTAAAACTCTTGATGGCTACAGTGTATATTATTATAATATAAGAAAACCAAGCATCTCTTTTTTTCTATGCATCTTGTTTTTAAAAACTACTTTTTCAAGGTATGATTAGTGCACAGAAAGGTGTATGTACATATTTAATGTTTGCAGCTTGGTGAGTTGAAAATCAAGTTTTTCAATATAAGGATCCATGCCGGTGATATATCAATGTCCTTTCTGCCTCAGCAAAGGGCTGCTTTGTCTCTGGTGAAATACCATCGTCATTGTTACTGCTGCTTACTTACATAGCCCTGACAGATAGCTATAGTTAATTTATGTATGTAGTCTTGACCTCTCCTCTAAGCTACAAAAGACTTTAAAAAAAAAAAACTGGACACTTGCACTTTGATGTCTCTTTGGCAGTGTCTCAGCCACACCTCCTTCTCTCCCAAATCTGCTACCCTAATCCAACGAACAGTGCCACTTTTGCCCCATTGTCCATTCAGTTATTCAAGAGTAATCCTGGAATCCACCTGTCCTTCTTACTCTCTCTATTCACCAGGTTCTGCAAATTTTGCCTCCTAAATATCTGGTATCTGCCTCCTCTCCATCCTCTTCTTCACTTTATTCCCTGGTCCATACACTGTCTCTCACTTATGCTACTGCTATGTCCGTATAACTACATGTCCTCTTGCATTTCCTTCCCAGTCATTCTCCACAATGTAGACAGAGCAATATTTAAAAATATAAACCTGACTATGCCACTCCCCTGCCCTATCAATGACTTCCTATAGATCTTAAGATAGAATTCAGAATTCTTCTTTGACATGACTTGCATGATCCTGTGTGATCTGGCTGGGCTGATGTCTTAGAACCATCTCCAGTTACCCTGTGAACCTGTTTTCTCTGTCCAGTGTCAGAACCCACTGCGCTCCTTCCTACTACAGGGCTTTTCACATGTGGTTATTAGTTACTGTCTTAGTCAGCTGTTTAGTTGCTGTGACCCAAAGACCTGACAAAAGCCGTTTTGGGAGGAAGTTTATTTGAGGGCTCATGGTTTTGGAGGTTTTAGTCCATTTGAGCTCCATTGCTTGGAGCTTGAGGTGAGGCTGAATTTCATGGCGGAAGGCATGGCTCCAAGGAGCAGAGAGAAAGATTCCAATCTAGATACAAAATATATACCCTAAAGGCTCACCCCCAATGGCCCACCTCCTCCTGTCACATCCTACCAGCCTACAGCTATAAGTTAATCCAATAAAAAACCCAAACCCCCCAACAATCAAGTTAATCCGATCATTTCACCTAGCCTTCCTGGATTATGTCACAGGAGCTTCTGGGGGACACCTTTCATCCAAACCATAACAATTCCATTTTGAATATTCCAGCATCCCTTGTCCTCATACTCACAACACTCCTGCCCCTTCATCCAACCACTTCATGTCTCAGCTAAATGTCACTTCATTATGGAAATCTGACGCTGAAGATTATTCTATCCTCCAGTTATACTATCTCTGAGTATCTCTTTCACTGCGTGTGCTATGAAAGCACCAGGAGCCAAGATCCACATCTGCCCAGCTCAGTACCATATGATAAACCTACCACACAATGCCTGGCACCTGTTATATACTCAGTAAGTATTTGCTGAGTGAGTGAACAAATAAATAAATGAATCAATGAATGATCAGAGAGTTTTAGCAGGTGAGAAGTAGTGGTAATTAGGACCTGGGAAAGACTTCATTCATCGGAGCTTAGGGTGTTAATCATTTCTACTCTGCAAATCAGCCAAGAACTGTTACATTGAGAATAGGATTTTTAAAAAACATCTAAGTAGAGCCAGGAGCTTTGAAATAGGAAGAAAACATTTGTTAGTGGTGTGATCTAATGTAATATTAATGATGGCTTGAGTCCCAAAGCACTATTGGTGCTATGGTAATTCAGGTCCAAAATTAGTGTGTGAGGCAAAATTCACACATTCAGTTTTTTTTTTTTTTTTAAAGAGAGAGGAACAGTGAGAGAGACAGAGAAAGAGAGAAACAACTTTATTTAGTTTTTCACATGGCCTTAGTTGCTCCAACACTTAGTTGTGTACGTGGTGCTGGGGTTTGAACCTGGGTCCTCCTGCTTGCCAGGCAAGCTCTGAAACCACTGAGCCACCGCTCCAGCCCCACACATTCAGTTTTATCCTTGAAAATCAATCACTGTCACTCATAAAGTATTATATACATAGTTTTGTGTACACAGCATTAAAGTTTGAGAGCTTCTGAGCTAGATGTTTTTATTACATCTTATATTTTTATAAGATATGTGTTTCTCTCTGTTTTATAGACTTAACAGTAAAGATAAAAACACAAAAACAACTTTAAAGAACTTAAATGGGCTTTGAGTGGGCAGAGTAAGGGCAAGTGTATCCTATCCTACTCCAAAATTGAGAAGAGAAGGAACAGATGACAATGGGGCAAAACCAGGGAGTGATTTAGGGAGTACAAGGATCATAAAGCTTGAAAAGTGTTTGGTGGTTGTGTATTTTATAATATGTGTTTTAGAATAATTGCAATATCCAGAATATTTACACATTTTATACACATTTTATATTATTTTGTTAAAATCTTGTAAGGTTGTTCAAAAATAAAAAAAAATGTTTCAGTACTATATCAAATCCATAATTTCACAAAGTTGTATGTTAAAAAAACAACAAAACAAGACATTTCCTTTAGTCAGCCTTTTCGCTGCTATGACTGAAAGACCTGACAAGAACAATTTTAGGAGGAAAAGTTTATTTAAGGGCTCACTGTTTCAGAGGTCTTAGTCCATAGAAGACTAGCTCCATTCCTCAGGGCTCAAGGAACATCATGGCATAAGGCATGGCTCCAGGGACCAGAGAGAGAGACTCCAGGCCAGACACCAAATATATACCCCAAAGTCACACCCCAATGACCCAACTCCTCCAGCCACCCTACTTGCCTTCAGTTGCCCTTTAGTCCCTATCAGGGGATTAACTCACTGACTGGGTTCGGGCTCTCATATCCCAATCATTTCACCTCTCAGATTTTTTTTGCTTTGTCTCACATATTGAGTTTTGGGGAACACCCTTCATCCAAACCATAACAACACCACAGGAAAACAGTGTAGGTAGGTATCCAGAAAAGCCCAAAGCCCAGAAATTGTGCAGGTGACATTCAAATGATGGATTTAGGGTGACAATTCTCCGAAGCATGTGCTTATTTTACTGTAAGACATCAGTTCCGTCTTTCCTATTTTGCCATGTTCCCATACATTTGAATGGTACTTTACATTTTATATGTGCTTTTACACCCATGAGATTAATTTTTACATAAATTCTACATGGTAGAAAATATTTATTCCCATTTTACTAATGTAGGAACTCAGGTTCACAGAGGTTAAGAAACTGTAATTTAGTTATATTCTTTCTATAGAATAAAGCTATGTAGAAAAAGGTATGGCTATTATTTATTGAGAGGCTAGTATGTGCTAGGCCCTGTTCTAGGAACAAGAAAAGGCACTCCTTTCATGGAGCTTAAGCTTAGCAAGTGCTCTGTTGGGACTCAGTGACGGACTCTGACTCTACTTCCAGCACTTTGCCTCCACTGTATTCAAATCATGGCTTCTGGAAAGGGCAGGTGCCTCAAAAACACATACACCCCAAAGACTGATGCTCACTTCATGTATGTTGTACATGATTATACAGGTTATGTGATTATATATGTAATTTATCAGAAAACATGCATAAAGTATGTATAAAAAGCAGGTGATTTCATTTTAAAGAGGCTGCAGAAAATAAATATCGATTTTTTTTCTCATTTGAGAGCTAAACCTCTCACCTTACCTTCCAAAGGCGGAAAGAGAAGAGGTGAACACAGTCTTGAATGAGGGGAGACTGGCACAGAGGAACCTTAGTGATCAGACCCTGATGGGCAGCATGCTCATGTACAGGTGTGATCTTGGCTATACTCCACTTGCATGAGGAAGCAAAGTTAACTAATTTTAGAAGGCAGGGAAAGAAAGCAAAGAAGCCACCTGGGAATAAATAAGCAGGACTTATTGTTAGAGCATCTGCCAAGTGCATTGAGTGTGTAGGCTCTGGGTGTCCTGTGCATGCATCCTTGAGCAGTTTCATCACTTGCTGGCAAGGTGTGACCTTGACCATGAACTTGATCTCTCTGGATCTAGTCTCCTCATCTATAAGAAAGGTGGTAATAACGCTCACCTCACAGAGCTGATACTGGGAGGATTCAATGATGCATTTTAAATGTTTAGATGCTACTTATAAATATTAGTTCTGTCCATTGTGAGCCCAATGTCCTCTACTTCTACAGTGCAGGGCTGCACAATGAGTTTTAAAGCATAGACAATGTTGTATGCATTGTAATCTCTCCATCGTTGAATAAATGCTCAGTGATACCTGCCTTACTTCCCTTTCCAACATCTCCAGCAATGGGGAAGTGTGTTGATGCAGACCTCTCGTTACACGAGATTCTAATTACTTGTGATTTCACTCTAACAAGAAGAATTAGAATTTCTATCTCATGGTAGCAAAATCTACATTTCTAGGCTCATTTTGTCGTGTGCACTCTCACCTGCAGGTGAGCACACATGCAGACTCATTACAAAGAAAAAGACTCATAACATTTAAATGTTGATTCCAAATTTGGCTACTCTTCAAAATCACTTCTGGAACTTTTAATTATTTATTTATTTTTAAGAAAGAGGGACAGCAAGAGAGAGAAAGACAGAATCAATTTTATTTAGTTTTTTTATGTGGCCTTTGTTGCTCCGAGACTTTGTTGTGTTCTTGGTGCTGGGGTTTGAACTCGAGAACTCTTGCATGCCAGGCAAGAGCTGTAAACCGCTGAGCCACCGCTCCAGCCCCACTTCTGGAACTTTTAAAAAGTAGAATTCTCCGGCCCCCCACCTAGAGATTCATTCAGTAGAATGAAGGTGGAACCCAGGAATCAGAACATTTGAAAATTCTCCAGGGGTTCTGCTTACGACCAGGTGGTGCATCTCCTCTCTGCCTAGTGAGCAGCTTGGCTGGTCCTGTGACAGCTTTTCTGCCCTTCCCCCATCCCTGCCTCCCCGGAAGTGTTGAGCACACAGGTCAACGCTGCTTCTGTCAGGAGCCCCAGAGTATAGTCTTCACCTGAAAGGAAGGGCTGAGGAGTCACAGCTGGTAGATTTGAGGGCTTTCCTGACGTTGCCTGCACAGAGCTCTGAGTCCTTGGTGTCCTCATGAGGCTATATGGTGGGTAAAAAGTCCTGACCTTGAGTCCTGGCTGTCATGTGGGGTTCATAGTAGTATCTCCTACCTTCTAGATTGTGTGAGAATTCAAGGAGATACTATCTGTTAAGGGAGGAGCACAGCCTGGCTTATCATGCACACTCAAGAAACCTCACCTTCAACAAAATGGAACCACTTTAAAAAGCCCCAGGACAGTGGAGGAAAGCCTCCTTTTCTGCGAGCCAGTCTCTCCTCAGACCCTCCATGCCTTGGGGCATCTTCCAAAGCCTTTGCCAATGTTGGTTTTTAATAGGCCTGTTTTTTTTTTTTTTTTTTTAGAGAGAGAGAATCAATTTTTATTGAGTTTTTCACATGGTTTTTGTTGCTCTGACACTTAGTTGTGTTCGTGGGCACTGGGGTTTGAACCTGTGTACTCACGCATGCCGGACAAGCACCGTAACCACCGAGCCACCGCTCCAGCCCCCAGTAGGCCTGTTTAGTGATGACTCGAAGTGTCTAACTTTAGCTGAGGCTCTTTTCTTGGTTGGTTTGCCATTTTTTTTCAATAGTAAAAATTGTTCACCTATGTGACTACAAAGCATATTTCATTCTGAGGCTTGGGAGCATAGGTTAAACGGACGCCCCGAGTAGATTTTCGATTATTCAGCCTTTTCTTACTTAATTAACTTATTGACTAAGCATCTAGTTCCCCTGCGCCCAGGCCCTGTCTCTTTCAGCAGGTATTTTGCATCTTAGAAGTTCCAGACCGCCAGAGACGTGGCCAGCATTTCTGTAGCCCTCTCCATGGTCAGTCTTTTGGATGTAGGGTTTGGCCCACAGCTCAGCACTGTGGATGTGAACAATAATGTACATTTCCAACTGTGGGTTGACCCTAGTGGGTTATGGATGGGAAAACCAAATGGGGCTCTAATTGGAAAGGCAGCATAGTGTAGAGATTGGGGACAGTGATGGCTGTTGGAAAGCTCGCAGCAATCCAAGTCCACAGAGCAATGTGTGTTGACTGAGCAGGAGAGTGGCAGGAGATAAGTTTAGGAAGGTGGGCGTGGCTTGATCCTGAAAGACCCAGGGCCCCATGTGAAGGAGTTTAGCTTTTGTCCTCACTGAACAATTTTATATATATATGTGCGTGTGTATGTGTGTGTGTATACATATATGTGTGTATATATATATATATATTTTTTTTTTTTAAAGAGAGGGACAGTGAGAAAGAAAGACAGAATCAGTCTTATTTAGTTTCTCATGTGGCTTGCATTGCTCCAACACTTCGTTGAGTATGTGGTGCTAAGGTTTGAACCTGGGTCTTTGCTCATGCCAGGCAAGTACCCCAACTGCTGAATTGAGGCACTCCAGCTCTGAATAATTATTTTTAAGAAGGAGAATGATGTGATCAGATTTGTATTTTATAAGATTGCAATTGGTGCAGCACCTCTAGAACTTCAGCGAGTGAGGGAATCACTTGGGGATCTTGAGAACGATCCTGACTTAGCGGGTTGGGATGGAACCTGGAATTCTGCATCCACTTGCAGGCGATGCCAGTGCTGCTGGGATGGAGGGCACACTTTGATCACCAAACAGAGTCAAGAAACACTTCAAGTTCAATGCTTCTTAAGCTTTAGGGACATCAGGATCACCTACAGGAGTAGTCAAACCCAGACTGCTGGGCCTCACTCCTGCAGCTTCCAATTCAGCCACTCTGGGGCCTGAGCAAGTCCTCAGGTGATGCCAATGCTCCTGGCCTGAGAATCACTGGAGTGGAGGGTTGCTGGAAGATGGGTAAGACCTAACAAAAGGAGCCCAGTTGTATGGCTATAGTAGTGGTCCCGGCATGACAAGCTGAGGGCCTGACCTAAGGTGACACTATTGAGAACAGAAAAGAGGACACATGTCAGCACTAGGTGACCTGTTACTTTGTGATGACCAGCTGCATGAAAAGGGAGAAGAAAGGCAGGAGAGGGCTTCTAGGCTCTGGCCTGAGTGACAGTGGGCATGGAGACCTCACCCAGTGTCTCAGTGCTGCAAGAGGAGTCAGCTTGGGGAGGGCAGTGATGATGGCATCCTGGGTGTGCTTAGGAGGGTTGATCTGCAGAAAAAAGGGTGCAGCCAGGGGCAGGAGTGTGCAGATGGCACCAAACCAGCTAATGCAAGTTTGCCATGAGGTTGAAGGCTGTATATAATATTTCCATGTGCTTCATTCTAACCATAATTTGAGATTTTTTTTGCCTAATGCAAAGTATGCTACATTCATAAAAAGAAAGAAACATCTTATTACAGAGCTTAAGCTTTTGTTGTTTCCCCCCAGATATCCAAAACTACATGATAGCAAGCCCACTGTGTTCTAAGAAGTGAAACATCAGCAATGTTTGCTCTTTTCACTGTCTCCCCACCCCCACCCTGGGACTGTATTTGATGAAGTTTTAAAAATGCTTGAAATATTTTACTAAAAATGCTGCATGACTCACCTGAGCCTCTGTTCATGGTTTCATCAGGAAACATGGTTAGAGGGTCATCGTCGTCATTCCCTGGGACGCTTGGAAGAATTTTCTTGGCTTTATGGTCCCTTAGTTTTTGATTAGTATTTCTTTCTTCCCTGTGAAGACTCTTCTTCAACTCCATCTGAGCCTGAAAACGATCAGTTATGCGAGTTGTAGATTGTCTGTAGACATCTGTGATCCCTTATCCACAATAGAGTTTTCTTTCTCTACTAGAAGGTGTGGTGACTTTCTTTAGTCTCATCCTTGTTAGGAGAAAGGAGTGTGTGCCTGTAGTCTAAGAAGTATCACTCAGTTAAGATGAGGATGCTTGCAAACACACTTCTTGTGGGCAAGGTGCCACTGGAGTTACAGAGTCAGTTATCACAGACTCATTCCTTAGAGACAGGAATTAGAATATGACAGTTATGGGACATTACTGGTAAAAAGGTTTGTTACAAAAGGTCTGCTATGGTTTGAATGTGTCCCCCAAATTCATGTGTTGATGGTATTTGGAGGTGGAGCCCTTATTAAAGCTGTGAGCGCAGGATCCCAAGGGTGGGTTCACTTCCAAGTTTGTCTGTCTTGATTTTCTCTTGTCCCTGCCTTCTTACTCCTCACACTCCTTCATCATGCAATGCCCTCAGTCATGTTATAACAGCAGCAAGGGCCTTGCCATATGCCAGCTGCTTGATCTTAGACTTCCCAGCCTCCAGAACTGTGCCAACTAAGTTCCTTTTTTACTATTTACCCAGTCTGTGGAATCCTGTTGTAGCATCAGACTAAGAAACGTCTTATTACAGAGCTTAAGCTTCTGTCTTTCCCTCCTAGCTATCCAAAATCACATAACATGCCCACTATATTCTAAGAAATAAAGCATCAGCAAGAAACTTCTTCTAGGAGAATTCTATGCCCTGTATTATGGAAAGAGCTTCAGGTGTCAGAACAAAGACTAACACTCCCCCAGCCTCACTCCTTTAACTAAACTAAGAAAAATGATCTGCCTTATTTTCCTGCTGGAACCAGAATGTCAGAGAAGCAACATATTTTTTAAAAGGGGAGACTTGAGGCACGGATATATTCTCAAGAGGACTGAAAACAGAGAAAAGAGTCAGCAGGGTTGTTAGCAGAAGGGATCTTCCTGTCTTTCCAGGCTCAGTAGTTGAATCTTTAGCTCCAATGACTAATTTCAAAATGCTAAGTGAAGACTGCACATGTGTACTTGACTATATTCATGTGCCAGGGCAGTGACTATGTGGAATAAAATATATATTTACCTCTTGTCTTTTACGGTTCATTTCCAGCATTTGCATCTTATGTAAATATTGCCTTTTCCCAGAAGTATATGTTGGAGTTTGCATTTTCTTTTCCAGTTCCTGCTATGAAAGATGACACAGTCATTAGTGTGGGGTAATTTGCTACAGACTTCAATGCACAGCCTTAAATCCTTCTTAGAACAGAGTGAGATCTTAAGCCATCATAATCCATAGAGATGTCTTCTGATCTTGTCAGGGACTACTGTGTGTCCCTGACAAGTCCTTTGTATTGCTATCAGTGAATGAAGCAGTGCTTTGCAGTCTATTTAATGTAGTCATAAAGGTTCCGTAGAGTTTTGTAGAACTTGAATGCAAGGGCTTTGACAATTTTATTTTGATAATCTCTCTCTCTCTCTCTCTCTTTTTTTTGCAATATATGATTTTCCCTGCTTATTACTATCTTTCCAGAAATGTGTTCTGGTTAAGTGACACCTTCCTTTCTCTCCTGTCTCTTCTACCATTGACTCATTGGCTGGCTGGTTATGAAATGAGAGGAGAGCCACTGACTGGTTAAATGAAACCTATTTCCCTGTGGTGTATCCTCATTTGCCAGGATAAACCCTGGGGAGTATTACAATTTAGGGACGAAACCCAGGAAGGGGCCCATCTCTGCAGGTGCTTTCAGCACTGAAAGGTGGCCTTGAGGATCTGATAGTACCTGCGCATTTCTTACCAAGTCAGTCAGCTGCATAGGAGTATCTGGCTTGCTCTGGAACGATTTGGGAGTGGAACCTGTGCAAACTTACTCCTTTCTCACAGCTTTCGTTTCTGTGTGTGAGGATTTGTACTCAGCAAAGTATTATCATAGTATAGCGGGGAAAGGTGATACACAGGATTCCCAGGATCACATTCTGGTGAGGTAGGGGCAACCTGTGGATAAGATTTCTCCAGCAAACTGAGAATGAAGAGAAAAATTTAAACTGAGGGGAGAAAGAAAGAGAAAAGTCATACTGGATTTTTTTCATAGATCTGGAAACTTCTGGTGTCACCAGTTTCTATGTAAAATTCCTCTTTGTCATTGACATGGCCTGCTTTCAGCACAAAGCAGAACTCATCCAACAGGAAAGAGCAGTTGTCAGCTAGAGGCCAGCGCAGGTGAGAGTGGATAGCTTTGAAAGGTTCTCACTGTGAAGGACTGAACTGTTTGATTGGCTCTGAACTCTTCTGTGCAGGGAGAACATGAAAACGATGGCCTGCTACAACCCCATCTGGCCTGTCTCCTGCTAACCACTCACTTTGATGACTTCCAAAGCTCACCTTTGTTTTGTGCCTTGTCCGGGCTTCTTGATGGCGCAGGAGCCATTCAGAGGTAATTACTTGTGGCAGGTCAATGGGTTCAAGCTTCTAGAAGTCCAACATGAGAGTATTCAGCATTCCTCATCTCATGAGATGATGAAGCACAAAGCCAGTCATTCAACTATCTGAACACTTTTCAGCAGCACTTATTCCTGCAAGCCTACTGGGAAGGTGATCCAGTAGCATTACGGTCGTATCTGTGCAAAAGGCTTTTTGACTTACCTGGGTTCTTTGTTGTTCTAGTGCATGTGGCTGGTGGCTTACTAATTGAAATATTGGTCAGTGGGTTAAGAGATTAAGAATCATTATCTGTCTGCACTGCATGTTCAGAGTTATCAAATAGCAAGGGCTTAGAATATTAGCGATGAAAGATCCATCAGGGAGTTACTTCATTTTACTCATCTCTTAACCACCAAGCTGATCCATTCCAGTGCTTAGAGAAACAACCTGTTTTTACGATCTCCAGAGAAACCCACTCAGACTCCCCAGTGGCAATTGGTGGTGATTATAGACACACTTAAAGTGAAGTGTAATGTGCTAGCAAATTTTAGAGATATTTTTCTTTTCTAGCAAGGCTTTATGGAGGACATCATGCTGGAGTTTCAAGGGGTCATTAAGACTGGGCGACAACTCATGTTCATGGCTTTGCCTCCAGCCTGTTCAAAATTTCAGATGTCTTTGTGCTCCACAAGCTGAATAGTGAGGCACTGAGAAGTGATTGAGCAGACTTGGGAGGTGAACCTGGTCTCTTCACGCTCACATGAGGGCCGTGGAGAGTGTATTGTTAACTCAAGGAACGATTGCTGGCTGATTGCTGCATGCCAGGCATAGTGTTGCAATGAGCAACAAAAATGGACATGACCTTGTGGAGCTTACAGTCTATGGGCAATAGGTTGACTTTTGCTTACATAATTATTTGACTGATAATTACAAACTGTGATCAGTGCTTTGAATAAAAGTCTTTGGCAGTGTATAACTGGAGGACCCAAACTTGAAAATGAATGAGGCATATTATGGGTTAAATTGTGTCCTCTCCCATTCATATGTTGAAGTCGTAACTCTTAGTACCTCAGAATCCGATCTTATTTGGAAATAGGGCCATTGCAGGACGTAATTAGTTGAGCTAGGTCATACTAAAAGAGTATGGGCCTCTAATCTAATGTGATGGTCTTCTCAAAAAATAGATAAATTTGACACAGATACAAGAAGGATAGCAAGTAAAGATAAAGGCAGAGATCAGGTGGCTTTGACAAGTCAAGGGATGTCAAAGATCACTTGCAAAGCCCTAGAAACCGGGGAAGAGGCATGGATCAAATTCTGCCTCTCAGCCGTCAGGAAGAACCAACCCTATAGACAGCTTGATCATAGACTTCCCACTTCCGGCACTGAGTCATCACAAGTTTCTGTTGTTTAAGTCACGCAGCTTATGGTGCTTTGCTTTAACCACCTTAGAAGACCAGCTGGAGGGAAAAGGCTAAAGAGGCAGTCCAAGAAATTTTCTTAATTTCTTAGCAGAATTGGAAGATTGAGAAATTTTAGGGGACTAAAGTGTTCTGGGTAGAGTCGACAGTGGTGTTATAGCCCAGCGGCAAGGAGACAATGTCATCTGTTGAAGGAACTGAAAGAGCTCAGTTGGCTGCAGTTCCAAGCGAGGGAAAGAGCAGCTCAAAATGAGGCTGGAGAGGTCAGGCAGGGGCCAATGGGCCTTTCTAAACATGCTAGTCAGCCTTCTTAAAAGGAATGGGAAGCCATTGGCATGTGTCAAGCAAAGTAGTGACATGATTCCTTTGGTTTTTTAGAATGATCATTCTGGGTACAGTTGGAAATGAAATTAGAGAAAAATAATAATGCAGTTGGCAGGGGGAGTGGTTAAGAGGACAAAGGCGTCGGTTGATGGAGGAGCATCAAATGGGCTCTCCAAATGGATCAACCCGACAGAAAAAGATTTGCTATGGTCGGCGACGGAGAGTGGAGGTACCACCTTCACTGAGATGGGGACTCTAGAGGAAGACCTGGTTGGGGTGGAATTGAGAAGGAAGATACCAATTTGGTTCAGAGCAGGTTGAGCTGGAGGCACCTTTGAGGCAGGTGAGTGTAGATGCTGAGTGTAGGTGTTGAGTAGATAATTAGTTAGGCAGGCATGGAGCTCAGAGGAGAGGTCTGCATTGGATGTACATTTGGGAATCATTCCTGGGGAGGGCATGAATATAACCAAGGTCACGGGCAACGTCAAGACTAAGAACAGCTGCACCAAGGACTGCAGACCTGAGCTCCAACACTGGGAAGCTGGTGGATAGGGATGAGCTGGCCAAGGAGACTGAGAAGCAATGACTCAAGGAGTAGGAGGAAAACCCAGAGAACAGCATGCTGCTGTCGGTGGTGTGAGCACCACTCCCACATTAGCCAAAACTGAAGACAAACGATCATTTACTTAAAGATTATTTGTCACTTTGGTGTGACTTGTTGCATTGTCAAGAAGTAGACCTGGAAGCCAGCTTGGCTTTTAAGGTGACTAGGGTAAAAAGAGACAGCGGAACCATGAAAATAGATGCTGAATATCCGTTGCTTAAAATAGGGAGCATGCATGATTCCCTACTACATGGGTCTCCCACTACTTTCCTGTGGGGTCATTTCCTGGGAACTAGTCCTGTACCTGATCTGTCCTGGGGAGAGCAGACAGAAGTTCTTTCTCCTGGCGCAGCCTAGATTTGACTCAGCAAGGAAGAAAAGAAGTCAAAGGACACGGAGACAGGGAAGGGACATCCAAGGCAAGGGGATCCTCTTGCCATGTGTCAGGCAGTTTGTATTTGTGGTGGGAGCTACTTTTCTGTTCCATTCTCACCTCCACTGAAGAAGTGGTTCTTTTAACATAACTAAGCAAAGACCTCATGAAAATAACCAATACTAGTAGAAGTTTGTTTCTCAGGCTCTCAGATTTACGTATTTGCCTATTTGCAGGCCATGAAAATGCCAAGCAAATGGGACTTATTAGCACAAGATGGAAGAGCTGATTGAGTCAGAATGCTGTGGAAAGGGGAAGACATGGAAGAGGAAGGGAGACCCTGGGAAACAGGACCCTTAAGACACCTATGGGAGGAAGGATCGGCAACGTCAGGCGGGATTTCTGAAGGTGGGAAGAACATGAAACTGTTTGTGCCATCCTCTGCACAGGGACCGTGATCAGGATTTGGGGTTTTCTGATGAAGACTGTGTGACTTTGCAGCCATTGTGCATCATACCCAGGAGGAGTATGTCACCTCACGCAATCCTCAGCTGGATCCTCTGCATAAATATGAGGATCTCCACTTCAGAGAGGCCAATGACTTGTCCAAGTTTGCACAGCTGGAAAGTGGCATCGCTTTTTTAATATATATAATATATTATATATATAATTTATATATATTATATATATATATAAAATATTATATAAACTGTACTAGGGACCCTGATGATTTCTTCCCAGGTTGGGGGCCATTGGCCTCCACACTGCCTCAAGGAAGCAAAGAAACCATGTCAAAATAGACTGTGGAGGATTTGTTTGCAGTATATTACTGAAAAGTTGAGTCTGAAGAAACTAAGATATTTTAGTCATTTAAAATCATCCATCCGTAAATTCTTAGGGCCAGGTTTTTGGCTTGATGGTATGAGTATGTGAGGATATGGGTAGTCACAGACCCTTTTCTTCTATTCTTGGTCTTTCGACTTAAATTCACAATTCTGAAGGGCTAAGTTAAGTAGATGAGTTCAGGAAGGCAATGACTTTTTTTCCCTCTGTCCTTTGAAAAGAACCTAAGGAACCACACTATTCCTCCACAAAGCCACTAGATGGCGGCAGCTGACATCACAAACGGGATCCCACCTTTAAATCATTAGCACTGGGCCTCCAAAACATTACAGAAAACATTGCTGGGAAACTTGACTTCATGTAACTGGTCAGAGGACGCTGCTTTAGAATTCTGGCTTCATATGCATGCTCCTTTTCCCTGCCTGGGAAGTGAGATACCTCAATTCATCATCTTCAGAGAGAACCTAACGGAAAGAATGACTAGAGAGGTAAAATGACACCTTTTAAAATCATTTCATAATATCAAGAGGTGCACCATGTGTCTAAAGGCTGCTGGATTATTTGACTACCCAAACAAAATGGCCAGCATAATCGGTTGGAATGTCTGCTAGGAGATTCAGGAACTGAGATTAAATCAACCACAGAACCTAAGTCACTGAACATTTTTTTTTTTTTTTTTAAAGAGGCACAGTATGTGAGAGAGAGAGAGAGAAAGAAAGAATCAACTTTATCCATTTTTTCTTGTGGCTTTCGTTGTTCTGATATTTCATTGTGCATGTGGTGCTGGGGCTTAAACCCACGCACTTGAACCTAATTTTAAACATTAACCTTTTCTGATAAGAAAAGGAAGAAGGGCTGGAGCAACTCAAAGAAAACAGAAAAATCTATCCTGCCGCAGAACTTAAGAATGGTTATTTTAAGATTTTGGGAAGCAGAGAAAAGTATCCAGGACAGGTTTGAAGTGAGAAATAAGGGCAAGGAGGAATTTCTGATCAAGGCATTACACTGAGTTCATAATTCAATAACTTTTGCTCCAAACATCTAGCAACAAAGTAATAAAATGTAAAATCAAAAAAGATATGGCCCAGCTTTAATATGAGATACACATCCCCCTAGATAAGAAAACAGAACATAAATGCAAACATTTGGAGGAAGCTGATCCATAAGGCACTTAGTGCTCCTTAGGGCTGGGAGTTATTTCTATTGGTTAAGGAGGATCTAAAAATGCTCTATATAAAATGTGAAATCAGAATCAGGCTCACAGGTTGAAATGGGGGGCTAAACTGTTCTCTACCAGCCTACCCATTATGAAAGAACCACAGGGAGAGGGGAGTACCTCAGTGGTAGGGCACATGCTTAGCACATGTGAGGTCCTGGGTTCAATTCCTAGTACTGAAAAAAACAAAATGAAATGAAATAGCTGAATCTAAAGGCAATCTGGAAGATTTATTTTATAAGCATTATCAAAAAGTCAAATATAAAGAAGATAAGACCTTATACGAACAAATTCAGATTAGATAATGGAAATTTCCTGGAAGCATATAGATTAGTAAGAAGAATGAGATACCGAAATCAACTAAGAAGCACAAAAAAAAATCTTAGTAGAGAAATTTCTCGCTCCCCTTAAAAGTCCACATGGCTGAAAATTGTTTTAAAGTCCCGTTTTACCACACATTAGAGGAACAGATAACACCTGTGCTATTATAACAAATGATTTATTAGAGAGTAGAAAGGAGGGTAAGGGAATTTATTCATTTCACAATACTAATGCAATCTTGACAGCAAAACTGGAAGAAGATAAAAATTATAAATCTATGTCACTTATTAAAATCGACACATGGTTGCAGAAAACCCAGTTCAGCATGTATTTATCACGTATCTCATGACTAAGGAGGACTTAGGCCAGGAATGCAAGCATGGTTCAACACCACAAAATCTATAATTTATGCTCCAGTTGAAAAGAAAATCCATATTATTATTTTAAAAGATGGAAAGTAAGTAAATTTCACACAGCCCTGAGGAAAACTTATAGCATGGAGGAATAAAGGGAAAGACCACAATTAAATGGCACTGTGCCAGCTATGTTCTATTTGCTTTTCTGAATCCACCTACCCCTCTTCTCTGTCCTGTTCTCCTCCTGTAAGGACTGAATGATCTCCTTGCCTTCTGACTTCCTATTGGGGGCAGTCACTGAGGAACCTAGCAGGAGACCTGAGCGGGGAAGACTGTAAAGTCCAGTGTTAGTTCCTCTGACTCCCTTCTTGCAAAGTCACGTTGGGGTGACTGTGTCCCTTGAAGGAAGGTCACTCACTGCTACTCTCAAAGCAGCTTCCTCTATCCAACTTCCTTCTTCCAGGTTCCACAAATCTCTTCCTTTCTCAGTCCTTTGGCCTAGAAGTGGTTATGCTTAGCTGCCACTAGTGGTTATTGCAGTATCTTTTGTGGTTTTCTTTTCTTTCTTTTTCTTTTTTAAAGAGAGAGAGAGAGAGAGAGAGAGAGAGAGAAACAATTTTTATTTAGTTTTCATTGTGGCCTTCGTTGCTCCGAGACATTGCTGTGTAACATGGTGCTGGGGTTTGAACTCATGTACTCGCACATGCTGGGCAAGCACCGTAGTCACTGAGACATCGCTCCAGCCCCTTTTGTGGTTTTCTTGATCAAAATCTTTATACACAGATACTTGTAAGGAAAATATCTCTAGATTATTGTAATTTGCTCCATCTGTTTCCTTTCAGGAATTTGACTGGTACTAGCACCTATCACAATCCATTGTAAGTATTGCACAGATGGAGTGTCCTTTATTTGAAATGCTTGGGGCCAGAATTATTCAAATTTTTTTTTTTTTAGATTTTGGAATATTTTCATACAAATAATGAAGTATCTTGGGGAAGGGTCCCAATTCTAAACACTAAATTTGTTTCATATACTTTTTATGCATATAGCGTGAAGATAATTTTGTATCATACTTTCAAGACACCTGCATTTGATTGTAATCCATCACACGGGTCAGGTGTGGAATTTTCCTTTTGTGGGGTCATGTTGGTACTCAGAATGTTTTGGATTTTGGATCATTTTGGACTTCAGATTTTCAGATAAGAGATATTCAACCTGTACTTAGTTTTAAAACTAGTCCCATTCATGCCATAGATGAAAGAAGGATGCTCCTTATCACTGCCTTTTTTCAATATTTCAAAGGAAATTTCACCTGAATGCAAGATGTCAAGAAAACAGGTTCAAGGAATAATTAGGAAGAAAGAGAAAAAATTTATTTTTATTTATAGATGATATTAGATAACTAGAATTATCAAGGTATGTGAATAAAGTTGTGGAACACACAATTCAATATACAAAAATATATAGCTTTCTTACTCACTAATAATAATCATTTAGAAAATTAAATGGGCTCATTCTTCATAGGAAGGGAAAAAGTCGTATAATATTTAATGGTCAGTTTGTGTGTGTCTGTGTGTGTGGACTTGGCTAGGTTACAGTCTCCAATTATTCACACAGTAACCTAGGTGTTGCTGTGAAATATTTTGTAGATGTGATTAAAGCCCATAATCAGTTGATTTTAGCAAAGATTATTTTAGATGATCCTTAATGAACCAATTGAAAGGTCTTAAGAACAAAACTGAAGCTACCTTGAAGAAGTTCTACCAGTGGACAGCAGCTCCTGCTTGTGCCTGAGATTTCCAGCATGCCCTTCCTGAAATCCTGTCTTATGGTTTTTGGGTTTGCGTTGGTGACCTCCACAATCACACAATCAAATTCCTTGCAATAAGTCTTTTAATATGTATCTTCTAATGGTTCTGCTTCTCTGGTTGAACCCTAACTGATAGAAGTGCTTAGAAACAAACCTTAAAAAGTTGCACAAAACTCCTATGGAGAAATTATGAAACACTATTGAAAGACCTGAAAGAAAATCTGAGTAAATGGAGGTCTAGGTCCTGTTCATGGTTCAGTAGACTCAATATTGTCTAACGCCAAAAACATCGAAACCATCCTCCTTTCTCTCACCAGCAGATCTGCATTCATCATTCCCTCTTCCCCAGTGCATTCAGTCAACAGTCAACACATGCTTACTGATCATGTGTTTTGTGGCAGGCACTGTTACAGACACTCAGACACTTTAATAAAGAACAGAAAAACCCTGGCTCTGTGAAGATTGCATTCTAACATGAAAGAGGTAGGGGAGCAGTGCAGAAAATACACAACAACTGTTCGATATGTTAGATGGGAGCTGGTTCGCTGGGGTGCATATTGTTAGTGGCTGAAGGTATAAGATTAAATGAGACATAGTCTTTGCACTCCAATAATTCATTTTTCTTGACTTCATTTTTAATGTGGTCAGTTTGTGTGGGGGTAGTATTAGATGTTGAAATATCAAAGTCATCAAAATCCTCTTTTTGAGCTTGATTGACTATTGGGAGAATCAAAACTTGACCTTGGCTTATTTAGGCATGATAGATAATGAAAGTACTTAGTGAACTATACACTGCTGCACAGATATTTTTTATTGGTTGTAGTAATTTCTTCTGTTTGAGTTAGTCAGCTTAGAAAAACAAGATAGTAAAGGGCTGAGGGAATCAAGAGGACTGGGATGAGTGAATTGGTTAGAATAGGCCTTCTAAAGATGGTGACAAATCTTGGGAGATGAGATAATTATCCAAGCAGATCACACCCCGGGATACAGTACACACCAGGGTGGGAACCTTGCAACGCAGGCTGGATCTGAGATGTTTGGAGGAGAGGGTGATTAGGCCAGAGGGGGCACTGCAGACCAACTCTTCTCCACGGGGCAGACACATTTGATTCAGTGTCCTGGCAGAGGCTCTTAGAGCTCAGCTCCAAGTTGAGGAACCTTAGTTCATGACCTGCTCTGTACTTGAGGATGTTCAGGAAATGGAGAGAGCCAAATACGCGGCTCAAATTATTTAGGATGCAATTATATTTGGTTTAATAATTAAAAATACTTTCAGAATTTTCTTTGGCAGAGATTAGGCTATTAATTAGCATGTCATGGGAACCCAGCATTTATTATTCTCTCAAAAACCTATTTGTGGTGGAAAATGTGCTGAGCCTCATTTGTGAAGATAATTATAGCTGATATCTTTAGGAGTGTCTGCCAAGTTCCTAGTGATTTCCCTCTTCTCTGGGAGCTGATTCCAGAATCTAGAGGGTGACTCTTCCACCCACGTTTTTAGTGCATGAACAGGTCCTCTGGTCATGGCTGATTGGATTAGAGTTGGAATCATGAGCAAAGCTAAGCCAATAAGATCTTTTCTCCCAGGAATTTGAAATCAGAGCCAAGAGGCTCAAGTCAATCTGTCCATTTTACTGAAACTATAAGATATAAGCTCAGGGTGGCCACATTTTATCAAGTGCACCTGGAAGAGCAGAGAAAGCCAATCTTTGGGGACATTAAAGCAAGTGCACAGATGAGAGTTTCGGGGAGAAATCTGAAGAGTTCTGACTTTCAGGTTCCAATAGGTATCTCCCAGTTTTGGGGTTCAATAAAAATTTCTATATCTCTATAATTAATCACATTGGCTGCTTTGGGTAGTCAATTGTACTTCTTAAACAGGGACATTTCAGGTCTGTAGTTGCAAGGAGTGCACTTGGAATGTTTTCCGTCCAGCAAAGTTGGTAGGTCTCACTGTCATCCCTTTATCTGTTCATT
This sequence comes from Aplodontia rufa, assembly GCA_004027875.1. Classification (NCBI taxonomy): domain Eukaryota; kingdom Metazoa; phylum Chordata; class Mammalia; order Rodentia; family Aplodontiidae; genus Aplodontia; species Aplodontia rufa. The sequence goes on along the minus strand of PVKS010002040.1, from coordinate 27,562 downwards.
CACTTAACCACAAACTTTCCCATGGTGCACATTGTTAGTGTTTGAAGGTATAAGATTAAATGAGACATAGTCTTTGCACTCCAATAATTCATTTTTTATTTCATTTTTAATGTGGTCAGTTTGTGTGTGTGGGTAGTATTAGATGTTGAAATATCAAAATCATCAAAATCCTCTTTTTGACTATTGGGAGAATCAAAACTTGACTTTGGCTTATTTAGGCTTGATAGATAATGACAGTACTTAGTGAACTATATACAGTGCTGCACAGATATTTTTCATTGGTTGTAGTAATTTCTTCTGTTTGAGTTAGTCAGCTTAGAACCTTCACAGAGACATATGTTAAACACATTGCATTGAAAGAAAGCATTTGGTTTAGGAATAAAACAAGTTTTAAAGTTATTCAGTTTATCCACAGATATGCTCATAATCTTTAAATTAGATATTAATTTATTCCATTTATACTTTATTTTTATTGAACTAAACAATATTTTTGAGGTTTTGAATATTTTGGGAAAAGATGCTCTTTTGGAACCAAAGGGTATAATTACTTCAAATGATAATTTTGAGCTTCTGGAGAAGACAAGTAAATAAAACAAATTGAAGTATAAATAATTCTCAAAAATGAGCTCCAACACCCTCAGAAATGGCCCAGGCATCTGGGTGAATTATGTAGCAGGTGGGATTTGACTGTAATCCCTTTTCTCAAATGTCAGTTGTAGATCCTGCTCACAAGGGAGCCCCAAACTCTCCTTTTAGCTATTGCTCATTTTCAAGGACCCACTTTGATCTCTTTCCCTTTCTAGAATGACACTTTTTAGAATTTATAACTCTTAGAATTTATATCCTTCTAAAGAGAATCTGTTAAACATTTATTAAGGGGAATATGGTTAATGCTGTTGCTTTTTTGACTTGAGAACCAATGTCCCTAATTTCAACAAGCAGTTAACATCTGGGATGATAAAAGATTAGCATTGAAGGTGTAGAGATCATTTGAGCTGATGTCTATGAGTACAGGACTTTGAGACCTGGCTGGTATTTAGTCTCTGTGTGTACTTGGGCAAGTTACTTGGCTCTCTGAACCACATATATAAAATAAGGAAAAGACTTCCTTTCTCTTAAGAGGGCTTAGAGGTTAAAGAATGATGTAGATTAAGTCACCTCTTATAGTATCTGACTTGTAGAAGGTGGTAATTGAATAGTAGTGGTAGTTGTTGTTTTTTATTATTTATTATAATTTCCTTTAGACATCCAATGAGTCAGGGCTAGATTTGGGTCCCTTAAAGTCCACATGCTCATGTTAGTATACTTGTTTTTTTTTTTTTTTTTGGTTGTGGGTCTTAAGAGTGAAATCATTTCTAAAGGAAATCCTAAGTAATTTGGTCCTTGCAATGGGCAAAATTATCTTTAACAACATTCTCATTAATGTTAGTCAATATCCCTCTTTTATGACTAGAATTAAAAAGGAATGTTACCATTAAATCCAAGACATTCTTTATGAAGCCTTTTAAATTCATCTTACTTGAAGTCTTCGAGGTGGATGCCGTTTAATAATACTTGTTTCTCCCTGTTCCAGTGGGATGTCAAAATACATGGCCCTGGGTGCTTGAAGGATTGGGGGAGAAATGAGAAGAAGCCATTAAAGCAATTTACTATTAAATTAGATAGACTGATCATTAATTATTAGACTTATTAACATAATTTAGCACCTTTTCAATTATATATATATATATATATATATATATATATATATATATATAAAATTTATAGATTGACTAAGGAGATGAAACACATAGAAGAGGGCCCCTACTTGAATGCAAATATTTGGTCTAATTTCTGCTTTCCTCATTTCCTCCCCCAGTTGATATTTAGAGGAAGGTCTGTAAAATTAACAACGCATTGACTATTATGAATGCAACTCAAACACAGAATTTGGCCTGTGCAATAGAGAGTAATGGAGACTTACTGATTTGTTTTAGTTCCATGAATTCCCTCCCAAAAATACAATAAAGCAGAAAATGATATATATTTAACAAGTGAGAATAATCTATCTTTTTAGAAGAAATAGGTGATTAGATGGAGAGAAAGAATTGGAACATGAGTTTCTAATAGGAGTCTGCAATACTTAGCATCGTACAATTGCAGTTAAAGAACTGCCTCCCTACCCCAAGCCAGGAAAATTCCAAGTTGGCACTATAATACCTCATGTAAACATTCTTTCCTGATAAAACAAGCCAGGTCTACAGAGTTAAGCCTCTGCTAGGAAACAGGGAGGCTCAATAGTTCACTTATGCATTTTATAATCCTGGACTCTGCACTGCGGCCAAGACCAAACTGCATGAGTGAAGTCCTTGTCCTTTTCCCTTTCAATCTGGGTGCCCCTGCTTTCTAGATTGTTATACAAACATCCTACACTCCCACTTCACATCTTAAATGGGTAAATTCCAGGGTAATTATACATCTCCTTTCTTGGGCTCTTTAGGACCTTGCTCCCTCTAACTTTTAATAGTATGGCAACTACTTATGTCCTTATTTTCTTTCAAATGATGGCACCACATTGAGAGGACACAACATTGTACTTAAAAATTTTGATGTTTTGAGCAAAATGTTTTTCAGAAAGTCTGACTACTTTTTTTATACCAAAGAGGAAAATTCCCACCGATGTATTTAAGAAGTTGGAGAACATATAAAATAGGCTGTACAGAACTACTTAAAGTTGTCAGTTCTACAGAAGATACTCATGAAAATCATTGTGGGCAAGATCTGCTAGGTAAGAGAATAAAAGGCATTCTGAACAAATCATCCAATAAGGGGAGCTTGTTTATTTATTTTTAAAGAGTGAAGGATAGTGAAGAGAGAGAGAGAAAGAGAGAATCAAATTTTATTTAGTGTTTCATATGGCTTTTGTTGCTCCAGCATTTCGTTGTGTATGGGTGCTGGGGTTTGAACCTGCATCCTCATGCATGCCAGGCAAGCACCATAACCACCGAGCCACTGCTCCAGCCCCAAGGGGAGCTTATTTGTGTTACTGATCCAGAATGAGAAGAAAAGAGAAAATTCCATACGTATATACTTGTGTATACATTATAAGCATATTTCTCTTCCCAAGTTAGAACATCTGTTTCATTATCTTCAGGATCCTCACAAGACATTTTGCATGTCTTATAAAATGCTCTGGGATAATTGATAGCCACTTCAGATTCAGAGCTCCCAATAAAATGGAAAAACTTCTTTACTCTGCAGATGGCCATGAAGGGAAGGGGTGACTCATCCACTTGTCTGTACTACAATTAATCAATTTTGTTTGGGGTGGTTTCAAAAGTCATGTTAGAGTGGTTTCACTCTGAAAGTACTGCTTTCAAAAACCACAAAGCCTGATGCATTAAATTGTACTGGAGATAATATTTAAATTTAGAATCTAACTGAAATTTTTGGTGGTTATTATTTATTGCATCAGTATCTACATAATTTTTAGTGGTCTGATGAAGCTCAGTACAAACATGGAAAGCACTTTAAACTAAGCTAGAACAAAATGATTTTGCTTCTCATCCGAAATGTTGAAAATGCCTTTGTACACAGTTTACATACCCATTGTAAGGTGCCAGAATACTTTCCATTGACAAACATTCAATCCCCACCAAAAGATAAATTAGAGAATTTCTGAGATTATGGAGACAGGTCAATCTATCAACAGCTCTGATAGGTCCAGATACATAAACCCCATGCTGGATTTTGCATTTACCTGGAGAGTATCTTCCATACCAGGTTTCTCGCAGAGGCGGCAGCTGGCCTTCCAAAGCTTCATTCGGGTCCTGCAGTCTTGCCAGTGAATAGGAGCTCTTTGCTTCCAGGTTCTGATTAAACGCAAAGTCCACAGGGCCAGCCAAAGGAGTCTCTGCTTCTTTGTGTTGCAGAGGGGCTACTTTGGTCACCCTAGGGTGAGCCTTAGAATGACTCCGGCCCATTTCCCATGAAAGCTATTTAAAGGAAACCCTGCTGGTGGTAGTTTTAAGGTCCTTAATGTAGCTTGTTTTAATTAGGATATTTTCAGAGCTGACCCCAGCTTTACAAGGTAGTGGTTTCTCCCTCACGACATCTTTCTAGCTCTGTTTCACCACATATTAACACCCTGGCTGCTTTCTGGAAGGCTGGTTTCCATGGAGACTTCCCTTCAACTCCTGTGTTGCCATTCCAGACCCAAATAATCCAGTTAAACATTGACTTGGTTATGCTACTTTCTAAAAAACACAGCAGTGGAAACAGAAACTACTATTGATCATTAAACAAATGTTTAAAACCAGGAAGGCCATTAACAGAGACATAGAGCAGAGATTTAGAAAAGTCTTAAACTTGACCCTTTCATTGCAGGTTTCCTCATAAGAACTTATCATTGAGAATAGCCAAGCCATCTTTGGAAATAAGGGGATGCATGCTAATTATGGAGGGTTTTGTTAATCTTTAATTTGAATTAGAGAATATGTTTTGCAAATTCGAAAAGAAATAGCAGAGTAGCCAAAGCTTCATTAAATTTTTCTGTCAATGACTTGAGTTTCCTTTGAAGAGAATATATTGAGGGAGGGCAGGGAGACAATAGGAAATGTTTTCCCCCCCCCGGGAGCAAAAGAATAAATATCTTGAATAAATTATCCAAATAAAATCTGTTTAAAATCCTGCCTATTTACTACGTTTTTAAAAAGTAGAAAAGAGTACTTGCTTCGGCAGCACATATACTAAAATTGGAACGATGCAGAGTAGATTAGCGTGGCCCCTGCACAAGGATGACATGCAAATTTGTGAAGCGTTCCACAGTTTTTGACAAAGGGGGTCAAAATATAACATGGAGGAGAGACAGCCTATTCAACAAATGGTGCTGGACAAACTGGACAGCCACTTGCAGAAAATTGAAATTAGATGCTTATCTCTCACCATGCACAAAAATAAAATCTAAATGGATCAAGGAATTAGGAATTAAGCCAGCTACCATACAACTGCTAGAAGAAAAATTAGGACCAAAACTCCAGCATATGGGAGTTGGCAATGACTTCCTCAACAAGACTCCTAAAGTGAAAGAATTACAGTAAAAAATCAGTGAGTGGGATACCATTAATCTAAAAGGTTTCTGTACAGCCAAGGAAATAGTCAAAACAGTCAAGAGACAACCTACAGAATGGGAGAGAATCATGGTCTCTGATCCCTCTGACAGGGGACTAATATCTAAAATTTACAAAGAACTCAAAAAATTCAATAACAAAACCACAAACATTTCAATCAATAAATGGACCAGAGAGCTCAACAGAAACTTCTCAACAGAGGAAATTGAGCAGGCCAATGAATACATGAGAAAGTGTTCTAAGTCACTGGTAATCAGAGAAATGCAAATCAAAACTACCTTAAGATTTCACCTCACTCCAGTCAGACTGGCAAAGATGAAGAATACAAACAATAACAAATGCTGGAGGGGTTGTGGGGAGATAGGAACACTAGCACCCTGTTGGTGGAATTGCAGACTGGTCCAGCTGCTGTGGAAAGCAGTGTGGAGACTCCTCAAAAAATTAGGTTTGGAGCCACCACACGATCCAGCTATCTCTCTTCTGGGTATTTTCCCAGAGGAGTTAGAATCAGCACATTACAGTGACACAGCAAAATCCATGTTCATAGCAGCTCTATTTACAATAGCTAAATTATGGAACCAATCCAGATGTCCCTCACTCGATGAATGGGTCCAAAAGCTCTGATATATATATGTATATGTATACACACACACACACACACACACACACACACACACAATGGAGTTCTACTCAGCTATTAGAAACCATGATATTATATCTATTGAAGGTAAATGGATGGTATTGGAAGAAATCATGCTGAGCAAAGCTAGCCAAACCCAGAGTCAAGGGCCAAATGGTATCCCTCATTTGTGGAGGCTAGCCCTAAACCCAGGCTTGGGAGTAAGGTAGATAAACTCATGTATTAGATCCATAGAACAAAAATGCAAAATGTTAATATTTATGAGATGCAACTAGTTGCAAGATACTTCATAAGATATTTGAACAAGCTATGCTCATACCTATACAAAAATGTAAATGTTTAATCCCATTGTCAAATATTTTGAAGAATAACAAGGGATGATAGGAAGGGAGGAGAAGGGGAAATGTTGAAACTGAGATAAAGAAAGGCACATTCCAAGCAGTTATAAATGTCACTGTATATACTATAGCCATATGTATAAATTTTTTTCTTCATAGGTATAAGAATTATATCACTGTATTTGGTTTTTTTTTTTTTTTTTTTTTTTAGGAACAATACAGGACCCAGAAGAAAGGCAAGGGATCAGGGGACAGGAGGAGGGAGATAGAAGAGTGTGTATGGGGGGATATTGAACCAACTGTATTGCTGAGTTGTGTGCATCCAGGAATATGCAACAACTAATCCCATCATTATGTAAAACTATAATACACTAATAAAAAATCTGCCAAGATGTTGTGTAATGATTTGTGCATGGTGACCCTATGGTTGATTTTTATTTTATTTATTTTTTTAATACTTAGAAACAGGACCTGCTATCAGGTTACTCATGACCCCAGATTTCACCTTTCTATCTTATTTTTCTATAAGGAAATTTAGAATACACACATATATTTTTTCATTTTTGCATCTTGAGAATCAAAAAGAAGGATTCAGCTTTCATTTATTGCTTTCTTGTTATTTAACTTGGAGAAACTATATTTGTGGAGAATGGGAGACTTCATTGAGGAAGCTGCTTAGTTTTTTAGGAAATGATTAAAGAAATAAAAGTGCATTTCTGATTTTGTTTCTCTTTTTATTCCAGGCTCCTTCTAAGCTTTGTAATTTCCACAAATTACTCAACGTCCTGATCTGTAAAATAGGGTTAGTAGTAATACTTCATGAAGAATGAAGTGTTTGGTTCCACTTAGAGCTCTCAGGATTCTACCTGGCAGGTAGTAAGCTCACAGAAGGCACAGGCCAGACTTGTTCCTGTGTAAAGGATTTTCCACCTAAATATTGAATATCTAATGAGGATAAAGAAGGGTCAGTTAACTGATTCTGCCTATCTGGAAGGACAATAGTGCTGAAGGGCTATCATTTAAAAATTTCTGCATATGCTAAAAGGATTTTGTGAACATCATGGTAAAAATTTTTAATTTTGTTAAGAGAAAAATGAGAATGTAATCTCACCTTTAGAGTTAGAAATAAGATGTAGTTTCTTAATCACTAGAGTTGGGACACATTAAAAAGCTCTTCTCTACCCAAACCTGACCATTCCCCAAACTATCCATCATACTTTATAATGATCACATCCCCCAGTTCAAGAATGCTGATGAATATGCATTTTGTGTGTAAAGAGGATAAAATATGGTGTCATTTTTTGCTTGTTTTTGGTATGAGGATTGAACCCAGGGTGCTTTACCACTAAGTGACATCCCCAGGCCATTTTTATTTTTTATTTTGAGACAGGTCTCGCTAAGTTGCTGAAGCTGGCTTGCATTTGCAATCCTCCTACCTTGGCCTCCAAGCCTATGGGATTGCAGGCGTGCACCACCACATCCAGCTTCTTATTGGTAGTAGTCAGAGTTCATAAATATGGAATGAGAATGTAAGTTTATAAATTTCTTAACTCAAAGCTCAGAAAGGATTAGCTTTATTTTTCTGAAGTTAAAGATAGTGTCCACAGTAAAATTTATTAAGACAAAGGTACAGAAAAACATAAGGTGATGAGAGTCCAGAGGAGATGGGGAGGAGCTCGTGCTAATGGCCATGTGTGCTGCTTTCACACGTTGGGACTCAAACCCCACAGCTCCACGGGCAGCATGACCCGGCACTTCCCGCAGAATTACCTTGCACAAGCCCAGAGCTGGGACCTGTCTTGCCTGGTGTAGGGAGCCCAGCTCGGAAGCAAAAAGCTACAAAACTGCTTTTCTCAGTGAGAAATCTCAGCGTTTGTTCTTGATTCACTCCAGACTAGTCCTGGGGCAAAATTGTTAAACAGTCTTATTTACTGGATTTAAATTCTATAGAAACTCAATACACAGTCATAATGAGCTCTGTGGATTTTCCTACTTTCTAATAAAAGAAAGTTTTACATTTGAAATTACAAGAGAGAAAAATCCAGGGCTTTAAGTATGAGTTTGGTATCACAGAGAGAGTTAGATGCTCTGGAAATTTCCTTAAAATCTTCTTTAGCCCTATAATCTGGTCAGAGCAGAGAGAGAGGAACTTTCGCTGGGTATGAACATTTCCTACTTCTATCCTTAGGACTGTGATTTAACTGCTTTGCCATTGTTTTTATGGACGTGTGGAGTCATTCACACTCTTCTAGCCCCACACCTGTACGGTGGCTGCCTGGGGTGAAGAAAGGCAAATTTCTTGCTGGTAGCTCATCAGCTACTGTATGAATCAGGCAGGAAACCAGTATCCTAGTAGCACTCTATTGTAAGCAGCTACCTATAGAAAACCATAGAACCATTTAAGGGTTAATAGTACTAAAATTTAAAGTTTAAACAACCTAATACGGGATGGATGAGTTTCTTTTCGAAATGGGCCATAGGTAGTCACATTGGATGTTTTATACAGTTGCCACTTGGTGGGGGATTGGTTTGTGGGGGATTGGTTTCAGGACCAAAACCCATGGATGCTCAAATCTGGATATAAAATGGTATAGTATTTTATGTAATCTACATGCATCTTCCCTTGTACATCAAATCATGTCTAAATTATTTATAATAGACAATAGAGTGTATTTCTTTTTTCTTAGTTAAATATGGACTAATAATTAAGGGGGAATCATTATTATAATATATTATAATATAATATAATCATTATTATTATAAACAATCATTATTGTTTGAATCATTATCAAACAATCAAGAACCATTCACATAGCGAGCCAAGGCCGATGCCATTCCATGGTTCCTTTCCCTTGGGTTCCCCATGTTTCCCTCAATTAACTCCTGTATTAAATGGACTTCTCATGGAGGTCAGAGGTTTCCCTCTGAGTTGATTTCCCCGTACTCCCTCCCTCCAGTCTCCTTGTTATCCTTCCTATTCCCTCCCCCCACCCCCTCCCTACCTCTCCCAGCCTCCTAGGCAAGTTTCCCCCTATTTTTGTAGAAATTCATACATGTTGAGGTTATTATTAGCTTAGCCATCTATCATACTGTTTCTGGTTGTAATCTAGATTCCACAAATGAGAGAAAACATTTGGCCCTTGAGTCTCTGAGATTGGGATACTTCACTCAGCATAATTTTTTTCCATCTCCATCCATTTGGCTGCAAAAGCCATAATATCATCTTCTCTAATGGCCGAGAAGTATTCCATTGTATATATGTACCAAAGATTTTGAATCCACTCATTGAGTGAGTGGCATCTGGGTTGGTTCCATAGTCTAGCTATAGTAAATTGAGCTGCTATAAACATTGATGAAGCCACATCTCTATAATACGCTGATTCTAATGCTTTCGGGAAAATACCCAGGAGTGGGATAGCTGGTTCATAAGGTGGTTCCAGCCCTGATTTTTTGAGGAGTCTCCACACTGCTTTCCAGAGTGGCTGTATCAGTTTGCAGTCCCACCAGCAATGTGACAGTGTCCCTCTTTTTCCACAGCCCTTCCAGCATTTGTTGTTCTTTTGACACTCTAACAGGAGTGAGGTGGAATCTCAGTGAAGTTTTGATTTGCATTTCTCTTATTGCTAATGATGTAGAGCATTTTCTCATATATTTATGGGCTTTCTGGACTTCTTCTGGTAAGAAGTTTATTTTGAGTTCCGTAGCCCATTTATTGATTGGATTATTTGTGATTTTGGTGTTTAGTTTTTTCAGTTCTTTGTATATTCTGGATATTAGCCCTCTGTCCGAGGTGTAGCAGGCAAAGATTTTCTACCATTCTGTAGGATCTTTCTTGACACTCTTGACCAGTTCTTTAGCTGTGCAAAAGCTTTTTAGTTTAATTACATCCCATTCATTTATTCTTGACTTTACTGCTTGCACCATGGCACTTTTGTTAAGGAAGGCAGTGCCGACCCCTATGTTCTGTAGTGCTGATCCTACATCTTTTTCAAGTAACTTTAAAGTTGCTGGCTTAATATCCAGTTCTTTGAACCATTTTGATTTAATTTTTGTGCACGGTGAAAGGTAAGGATCTAAATTCCTTAGACAATATAATGTAAATGCTATGTAAAGAGTGGTTACACTATATTGTTTAGGGAAAAATAATAAGAAAGCAAGTCTGTACATGTTCAGACAATTTAAAATATATTTTCAATCCATGGTTGGTTGGATCTATGGATACGGAATCCAAGGATACTGAAGGTCAACTATATTAAGCAGATGACAGACACTAATGTAATGTGATACTGCTTTAGACAGGTTGGTGGCCTTTGGGAGCCAGGCTGGTTAAATTGCCTTATGCTTCTTTAGCATATGATTGGCTTGGAAAAGCCTCACTTGGAGTTTCAGGGTGCACATAAATATTCCTTAGGGTTGGATTGAATTTCACACATAGGTTAATTATTATGCATTCTGTTAGTGAGTTTTAAATCCTAAATGTTTGCAGGATTCCTAATTTATGCTTCTAATAAAGTTAAAGCTTCTTCTTGCAATTGATCTCTAATGGATAAGCAATCACTGGAGGCTTTTCATCAATGTGAATTACGTGTTTAATGCCAGCTAAGCAGAGCGAACCTTCATTTTCCTTCCAGGGATTATTCTCCTCTGTATTTATCTACACATAGGGTGTGAAGGTGACAGTGCAACCAGATCTACATAGTTTGGAAGTGCTGAAGCAAAGCAGATGGAAAAAATCATTCCGAAGCTTCTTGTATAAACTACTAAATAAGATCTGTCGAGCCTGGTATGGTGGTGCATTCCTGTAATCCCAGCAATTTGGAAGACTAAAGCAGGAGAATGGTGAGTTAGAGGCCAGCCTCAGCAACTTAATGAGGCCCTAAGAAACTTAGTGAAGCCGTCTCAAAAAAAAAAAAATACTCTTTAAATATAATCTGCAAGTGCATCACTGAATTAGATGCCAAAATCAAGTGATCACATTCCGGTGCTACTCTGAATATAGCCAGTGGAAAAGTTTCTTAAAATGCATTGCTAATGGATTAATTTAGATGAAAGAATTTTTGGTATATTTTAATCTCTCATTGGGAATATCAATATAGTTATAATATTTTAAAGTCATCTTTGAAAATTGTCACCTCCTCCTCTTCCTCTTCTTCTTCCTCCTCCTCCTTTTTTTTCTTCTTTCCTCTCTCTTCTCTTTCTCTCTCTCTCTCTCCCCTCTTTACACTGAAATTTAAACTTTACTACATGTCTTTGTCTGGTCTAATGGTCACTCAGTGTATAATCAAATAGTATGTCTTTTTTCTTCTGAAGGAAAAATTGTGGACTCAGAAGTGGGGATATGAGCTTTTAGCTGGTACAGGAGCATAAGACTAGGGTGGAGAGGAGTGTGGTTAATCAGATGTCCCAGAGTACAGGGTGGACCAAAGTGGTCCAGAGCAAAGCTTCAGTTGTTTTCACTGAACTAAATGTCAGCCTGGACAGTGCTAATTCCCAAGTTCCAGAAATCTCATTCATCAGCTGTGAGTTTTAACATATTCCAGCTCTTGAACTAGTCCACTTTAGGAAGTCAACCTGGGTACTTGCGCATGCCAGGCAAGCACTGTAACTGCTGAGCCACTGCTCCAGCCCCTATTCCTTGTATTTCTAATCAAATGCAATGCCTAGTTAGACCAAAATAACATCCTTACTGCTCTGGCCTGCTGCCTGACCGTGGGATCTTTTGTTCAGGTGGCCTAGGGTCCCAGACCTGGCTCAGGTCACTTGACAATGCAATGAGAACAGTGTTCCTTCTACCTGTGGTTGGGCTTCTATTGGTGCAGCTGGGTGACCACTTGGACCCTAGTTATTACTTTCCTGGGGGCAGAAATTATGTGTCCATGAGGACATAAATTCTTAACTCTGATCTCTTTCAGAGTTCTTGAGGGCAAGTTTTGGCATGTTTTGTTTTCTAGGTTATTTATTTGTTTATTTGGTACCAAGCATTGAACCCAGGGGCACATTAGCACTGAGATACATCCCCAGACATTTTTAATTTTTATTTTGAGACAGGATCTTGCTAAGTTGCTTAGGACCTTTCCTCAGCCTCCCAAACTGCTGCTATTACAGATGTGAGCCACCACACCTGACAATACATGTTATAGGATTTAAAATTTTTTTTGTTAAGGAGTTGAGTTATTGTACAATCATAAATGCATAAAAAGTAACAATATGATATGCATGTATTCTTAAACCAGAATTACCACCTCGATCCCTCTCTATTCTCCCTCTCTCTCCTTTCCCCACCTGACCCCTCTAGGATTTTTTTTTTTAATGGTGCTGGGGATCAAACCCATGTCCTTACACATGCTAGGCAGGTGCTTTACCACTAAGCTACATCCCAGTTCTTTCTTTCTTTTTTTTTTTTTAAATAGAAGCAGAAAGAAAACCTGCATGATTGCTGAAGGATAGAGGCAAAAGGTTTGTTCATCTTCAGCTCACTTTCTTGTTACCAGTTTGCAGCCTGGTAAAGGACACAGATCTGGGAGTCTGTAGCTTCAGTTCTAAAGGACAATAGAACAACATGCTTGGTCTGTTTATTCCACTGTGTCTCATAAGAAGGGAGCAAAACATCATACAGACACATCGGGAGTCTCAGGCTCTGCTTCCATTTTAACACCAGCTTGGACCCTCACTCTTTCTGAAGTTGTTCCAAGAGCAGTGCTCAAAGCCTTGCTAACATTTGTCCTGCTGTCTGTCTTTGTTGCTTCCCGGCTTGTTCTGGGGCTGCGCAGCATGTTCACAAGCACAGCCACCATGGGTAAGGCGGAGAGCTTGGGATTCCCTTGAGATCTTTTCCAAGGCCTTCTCCATTATCCTGTGGAAGTTAGATCCCCAGGCTCAGGACTCAGTGGCAGTGAGATGCTGTCTCAGAGCTTCTCTTCTTCTAGATGTTTCCTGTGACTGACATGGTGCTCTCTGCAGGATTGGGTATTTCCAAGCAGAGAGCAGTGGTTAATTTCTGTTTAATTGTAGGCAGCCAAGGTGTCTACATGCTCAGGCTCTGGATAACCCAGGCATCTGGGGTGCCTCCAGCTTCCTATAGGGCCTGTCACTCCTGGTGGGAGGTGAGGTGAAGAGTCTGCTGTGGAGGGGAGGCTACAGGCAGCCCAAGGTGCAGGCACCGCTCTGGCAGTGTCTGTGGTGAATGAGACTTGGCGCTTGCTGCTATGAGTGGATTTTAACTCTAGTGTGGTGGAAAGTCAAGGGTGAGATCTTAGGGGTATGCTATGAACTACCACCTCGTCAGTACCTGATCGGCTTGGGCTACGCTCAGTGTACAATCCAAACCCGTTTATGTACTGTCTTCATTTGGGTTCCCTCAGAGCATTCCATGCAGGTGGTTTATTTGGGAAACAGAGGCAGTATGTGTAAGCAACAGGTGACTCAGGGGAAGGTAAATAAAGCTAGTCTAGGGGGTTTCATTCAGTTTGTTCCACTTGAAAAATTTAGTCCTGTTGCAGAATTCTCAAGGACCGTGTGGAATACACTTTCCACTGTTTCTGCCTCAGAGATATCTGACCAGAGGGGTGAAGGGGTGAGACAACTATTCTCTAACATCTGTCATGGTGGAGAACTCCTGAGGGAAGGGTGAGGTGGAGGTGGGGGATTTGTGCCTGGAGAGATGATAGTCCCCATTGGGTGTGTTAGGCATCATATTTAGAGAAGCCCACGGCAAGCAGGAAGGCCAGTATGCCCCAGAGCCAGGATGCCCCATAGGCAGTCACAGCTAGGTTAACCCACCAATCTCCAAGAGCTGCTAGTTTTGAGTACTTAGTCTGCACATGCCCTGTGTTAAATGCTTTCCAGAATTTTCTCAGTTCATCTGAACAATGGCCTATGAGGTAGATCAGTTCCTTAATGTCTCTGAACCTTACTCCCTTAACTTGTTGAAGAGACCGTGGAATCAGTTGTCCTGTGGAATGTCCCATATTTTGGATCTGCCTGGTTGACTCCTCCTGGTGAGACCTGTTTCTCTGGTCCCTGGAAATGCTGTAAACTAGGAGTTAGGCCAAAGGTTTCTTAGATACCAGGTGCGTCATCCAGCAGCACTCCTCCCAGCTGGTGCTGGGCTTTCACATTTCCTGTTGCATGGTGAGGCTGGAGGCTGATTGGCCAGTGGGCCCAGGAAGGTACCTGGATGCCTCCACTGAAAGGGTGTACTTGCTCCCCACCCCTACCCACCTGTCAGGGGTGATACCTTAAAGCTTTTTTTTTTTTCCCTTTTTTTGGTATGAGGATTAAACTCAGGGCCTCACACATGCTAGGTGAGTGCTTTATCACTGAACCACCCAAGCCCAAAGCCTGTGTGCTTAACCATAATGGGATTGGACTATTTAAACACCAAAATTCCAGATTAGATGGAGGCTATGTTAAATCCTATCAGGGTGCCAAGCCTGAACTAAGAGGGTCTCAGACTTCAGACAGCCTTCACCTTCTTTTACAAAGATATGAAGAGGCAGATTGGATATGCCCCCTTCTCATTTCACCAGACCAGGATGGTGGAGCCTTGATGACCTTCTTTTCAGGTTCAGGTGAAAATAACAACTAAGCGTGCAGGGTGTGATGGGCAGCCAGGTCAAGACACGGGAGCTCCTTCCAGGAGGATGCCACCTTCCTTCCAAGTGGTTCGGGCAGTCCCTCCTTTCCTGCATGCACCAGATTCATTTCGGATGATGCTGAGCCCCTCTTTGTCTCCCATGCCACCTGTTGCAAGTCCCAGAGAACCAAAGAGACTGCCAGCTTCTAAATCCAATGAGGCTATTATGTGATCAGCTCTGGTTCAGGTCCAAAATAGACCCCGAAGCACTAAGGGATTTGATGACACCCTTGCTCCCCTTCACATTCTGTTCTCCTTAACCATCTGCCTGGCCTGTTGCACTGCTGTGCCCACTCAGGTGTGTCCTGGGGTCCGGCACTTTGCAGGAACAGACAGGGGCTGAACTGCTGCAGCTGCTTCCCTGGGTGCTTTTAGGCTGATCCTCGGGTGGTGCTTGTCCTTTCCCCTGCACCATCACCTCATTTCCTTTACATCTGGGTCCAGGGAAAAGTTCATGGACTCTCCATTCCACAATGCAAGAGACTAATAATAATGATGATGATGATGATGATGATGATGATGTATGTACTGCAGGGCAAGCACAGGAGTTTGGAGCTGGGCCAACTCACTTAGCAGGAACTCCTAACATTCCTTTTCTCCACTCGCAAGTCTTCCTGGGTCAGCAATGGGCACATGGAAATATCTGCAAGAGAGAAAAATAATTGTCTAGATTTTTAAAAATCTATTTTCTGATATTGATTTGTCCCAGAAAGCAGGTTAATTTCTACATAAAAGAGGCAAGTTTTCAAGAAAGATTTTAAGGCTAAATGTGAATTGTGGACAAATGGCATAAGCAGCCCTGTGGCCAGGATAGCAGCAAGGTCCAGGGGAGATCACATAGCTATTTCTTCTCTTCAAATATTTGGTAAAACTCCCAATCTCCCTGAGGGCCAAATCCCTTCAAAGTGTATCCCTATTTACAAACCTGACTTTTACCTTTGTGAATATCCATTGTTAAAGTGATCCTCATCTGTTTTGAGTTATTAATAATAATAATAATAATAACAACAACAACAATAATAATAATAACAGCAACAACAACAGCTGCAGCAGCAAATGACATATACCAAGCTCCAACAGTGCGCTAGAAGCACTATTGAGCTTTTTAAATACATGACTTTGTTTAATTCCTACAATGCTATGAGGGCAGGCCTACCATTATCTTCCTTTTAATAGTGAGGAAATGGAGCTAAGAGTTTAAGTCACCTGCCCAGAGTCACATAGGATGCCTGCAGTGGGATTTGAATCCAGGTGCTCTTGACTGATCTAGAAACTGTGTCTTGTCATATGTAGTAAATCATAAAGTCCCCAAAGGTAGCAATTATACATTCTCTCATCTCTTTACCATCTCTCACCCTCTCTGCCTTCTTGCAACTAATACGGAACCTCCCTATGGCAGCTCTTGTAAGTATTAATTGGAAGAATGGATATCTTACTTTTACCTCCCCTGTCTTCTGCCCCAGGCTCTGGGGAAACAACTCTGGGCTTCTAATTAGTGCTAAATCTTCAGAATAACATAGAGAAAAGAATCCTTAAATTCTCATTAAGCTCTTAATGAGTTTTATTGCAGGCACAAATGAAGAGAAGAGTAGTGGCCATTTTAGATCTTGCAGCTGTCGATCTGTAATTATCTTTATAATTGTTTTGATCATCACATGCATTATGAAGTCTCAAGTGAAGCCTTTTGAGTCCTCCCTTTGAAGAAAATCTCTCAGGAAGCAGAAGTTGCTTTTCAGAAGTCGAAATGCACTCTGGGGAAATGTGCCAGGAAAAAGGCAGCATGCCCCCTTTGGGGAAAGAGGGACAACTTCTCTTGCCATGGTTGGACTGAGCTTTACTGACCTCCTGGATGCTCACTGCAACCTTTCCTCTGTCTCTGGCTTTTCTACAGGCCTATGAAGGAGGTCCATTTTGACACAGTGGAGGCCTCCTCATGTAGAAGTTGAAGCAACACTACAATACACTTCAGAGCCATGCATGGAGATGCCTTATAGCTGCTACTGAGCTGCATGGACCAACCTGATGGAAAGCCAGCATGGTCATGTATCTGGACAGTCATGGTAAGCTGCCATTGCATAAGATAAATGAATCATTAGTGTTGCAACTATGAAACTGAGTGAAACATCTCTACATAACCAGAAAGACTACTAAACATTGACTTGTGATCCCCTTGGGTTAAGCAATGTTTGACTTAGCCCAATTCCAATTGAATGAAAGAGCTCAGAACATGTCATGGGATGGGTTTAACCTATGGGTAATAAATCCCTCCCTGTGCTTAGGAAATTCTCTTTTGGAGTCATTTGGGCCCTGATTTCTTCTGATAATATGTGGATGTTTCTTTTTGTTATCTTCCCTTCTTTTCTAGGGAAGATCTGAACGAGGTGACCAACACAGCATGGTTTAATATAATGAATTTAGATACCAGGAAACAAGCATTCTATTGCTAGATCTTCCCCTAGTAGACTATTTTCACCTCTTGCCACATGCAAAGCATCATATCATGCACTTTGCATGACTTTATTTAGAGGCCTGAGCCCAAGTGTGTAAGAGCTTGGATTTAGGAACCAGTGGTCTGCTTTGAATCCTGGGTCCATCACTTTCTGGTTATGTCAGTAGGCCCATGCTTCTGGGATGTGAAAAAGCAATGATTAATAGTTTTATCTCATAGAGTTATTATGAGGATTAAGTGAATTTAATATGTGTGAAGTACTTAGAAGAATGACAGGCATGGTAGATGCTTATAAGTTCATTAATAATAATAACAATAAAAAACCTTCACAGCTGTGGGAAGTAGTCAGCTTTTACACCTTTTCTAAGGATGAGGAAACAGTGGCTCAAAATAGTCTTTTCTCTCATTCTTTCTTTCTTTTTTCTGTACTGGGGTTTGAATCCAGGGCCTCATGCATGATAGACAAATGCACTACCACTAAGCTGTACCTCAGCCTCAAAGCAGTTTCCAAGCTACTAAGAGATGCAATCTGGATTCAAAACCACGATCTTCCCCATATCACCTCTTTGGGCCTCATTTTCCTGGAGTATATTATAAGGGGATGAAGTGAGATCTGAGCTCTTCCAACCACTAACATTCTATAACCCCACTCCCTCCATATTTGCCATCTCTATAGCATCTGCAATTACTCTTTCCAGGTTTTTTCCTTTCTACTCCAACTTAACTATGCCCAGATCTCCATTAGTCAAAAATCCTTCATTGTACCTTTCTGTGTGACAGCTTCAGTATTCCTCTATTAACCTTAAAGGCCAAGTTATAGAGACCACATCCACTCATCTTCCATCATCTTCCTCCTCTACAATGCTTCTTCCACCTCTACCACTCAGTTGGTAGCACTCTCCTGAAGGTCAGTGACAATTTCCTCCTTCTCACATTCACTTGCCTTTTCACAGTTCTTTGATATTGGTATGAATGCACAATGCAGCGTGTCAAAAGGTAATGATCCATAATGATCTGCCAGGTTTCTGTCCTCCAGAACCCCCCTTTTCCTCTCCCTAAAATGCACAGCTTCACATAGTATATAGTATTGTGCCACTTGCCTTCACAATTCAACATTACATTTTAGAGATCTTCCCACAGCAGTCATTGAGAACTACCTAATTTATTTTGATGGCTATTCATTATTTCAGTATGGATACACCTAGCTAATTATTCCCCTCTGGATGGATATTAGGTTGTTTTCATTTCTTTGATTGCCAACAATGTCACAATGAACATCTTAGAACATGCTTTTTGTGCACAGGTGTGGATATTTTCCTAGGATAAATAACAGGACAGATTTTCTGGGTTATAGGATATTAAATTTTAATACATTAGTTGCCTTTACTTTAGCTAACTCAAATCCAGGATTAAGGCATGCTTCTAGAGAGGGAAGTTGTTAGAGATCCTACATCAGTTTATTATTCTCCATAAGATAATTTTGCTGATGTTCCACCTCCGATGTTGGCAATTCGTTTGTCTGAGTTTCTACTTTTGTTTGTTTTTTTCCCTTGTCTCAGTGATTTGACTTGATTTTCTCAATGTCTAAATCTCAGTACTTCATACCTGTACCTATGAGACACCTGTTACCTATCTATTGGAATCTCCACCAATTACCACTCTTCTTTCCTCTCCCAGTACACTGACTTGGTTAGGCTCACTGGCTCTTGGCCCCTGTTCTGACCTTGCTTGTAATCCTGCCTGTCCTTTTTTCTCACTCTAGTGCACTGGTGTCAAAGGTCCAGTTGGAGTCCATATTCCTCAGCTCCTAATGTGAGATTAACATCTCAAATGACACTTGGGGGGGGACTTCTGCACTATCCTGAAGTTCTATCTGGACTCTGTCACTTCCTGCCCTGGGGGCTGTTCAAGCTCAAACACTGTTACTAGTTCTCACATTGTGTATAATACTGATTATCTTCCATTTCTAACCATATCTCTGGTTTTTTCTTTCTGGTGTAAAAACTTCCTTTCTGTTTCTTGTTCTTTGCCATTCTTCAGGGTTGGATCTTTGCCCTGCTATTCTATCTAAGCTCTCCCTTCTTCAATATTTACCCACTCTTACTTACCTTCATAAACCTCAAATGCAGCTTATTTCCAAATCCATATATCCAGCCTTCACTCTTCTTTGTGCTCCATTAATGCATTTCCATTTGTCTCCATAATATCTCCATTTAGATGTTTCCCATCACTTCGATTTCAATATGTCTAAATTCACAGAACCATCTGCTAACATCCCACCCCATCTGTTTCCTTTCTCATTTTCCCTATCTCTGTAAATGATACTACATTTTCCCGATCACCCAGACTGGAAATCTTGGAATTACATCAGATCTCTTTCTTCACCTCTTCCATACAATTAATCACTGAATCGTGCTGACTTTTTTCCTCCTTTAAAAATAACATTGTGGGTGGATTCTGGTTGAAAAATCAACTGTTCAAATGCTTTTTTCTGATATACCACTAAGATGGCAGTGCAGGTATATTTTTAAAGGCAAAAATCTAAGCTAAAAAGGAAAGGAGAAAGTCACAAGTTGTAAAGTAGATGGATGAATTTATTTAGAAAACCTGAAAACATGCACCATAAATCAAGAGCACAAAGATCCTAGGAGCGTAACAGTTTTTATATCTCTGAACGACTCAATGACCCAGAAATTGAAGGTACTAGATCCATTAAGAAGTGGGATGGGGGGTAAAGGAAGAGCAAAAGATAGGGACAATTAGAAAGTCTTTTTGTGGCTGGTAGAACCTTAGGTGTCCTTTTCTAATCTTCCCCACAACATAAAAAGATGAGAGTAACAATGGATTTCTGGTCCAGTAACACTAGTAATTTTTGCAGATGAGCACAGCACCCCATATGGATGATGAATTAGAAATTTATTTTCTGTGTGCTGAGACCTTTGGTTATCTTTCTCTGCCAGCCCTCAGGGCTCAAGCTACTGTGAGGCAAGAAATGAAGGATCTCTGTCTGGGGGCTCTGTCCAGCTCATAAGACCTAGACATACCAGACAGTCCCAACCAAGTGTTATGACCTAACCATGTTATCTTTCAGGAATACCCACAATCCTCAATCCTCATCCACCTTTTCTAAAAGCTGAAAGGAACATACATTTATTTTCTCACAGTTCTAGGGCTTCATATAAGGGGGACAGCAAAGGACATGCTCCCTCTTAAATCTGTGGGATCCTTCCTAACCTCTTCTTACTCCTCCCCATCTACCTTATGAGGGATCACCAGACTTTTGAAGAAAATCTTCAATATGAAAGACAAACACTAAACCCACACAGTAGATGAAAATAAACGAATATCATGCAGGAAAAGGAAAATTAAAAAAAATCTCAGCTGTCTATTATTATTCTCAAAGATATAGGTGAATATTTTCTACAGATGAAACAAGAATACAGACACTATTTTTTTTAATACAAAGAACATTCAGAGAACAGAACCAATAGCAAGAAAGAAACAGCTCTTGGAAATTAAAGATATCATAGGACAAAAGTTTAAAAACTCAATAAAAATATTTTTTTTAAAAAAGAAATTACAAGTAGGTAAATAGTGAAATTCCAGAAAGGGAGAACAGCAAGAATAGAAGAAAAAAAGAAAAGAAAGAAATAATAAGATGAAAAATAGTGAAATTCCAGACAGGGAGAACAGCAAGAACAGAAAGAGAGAAAGTTATCAAAAAATAGTTTGTGAAAATACTCAAGAATTTAAGGACATAAGTTGCTAGACTGGAAAAGTCCATTCAGTGCTACATGGATTAAAATACTAAGTCCAATCATGAACTTTCAGAGCACATGGGACGAAGAGAAGATTCCAAAATCTTCCAGAGAGAAAACTCAAGTTTCAAACAAAAGATAAGAATCAAAGTGGTACCAAACTTCTCTACATCATAGTTGAAAGTTAAGACAATGGAATGGAACAGTATCTTAAAACTTTGGAAGGAGTGTGATTTTCAACTTAGAATTTTATACCTAATTAAACTAGCACAATTCAGTGTGAGGTATAATAAGGGACTTTTCATGCAAACCAAATCTCAAAAAAGTTTACCTCACATGTGTTATTTTTCAAAAAGATAATGGCATATATGGCCTACCAACATGAGAATGTAAATAAGAGAGGAGAAAAAGTAGAACCCAGGAAAAGGCAATACGACATAAAAGACAGACAAAAGATATTCCCAGGTAAACATGAAAGGAAAACCTGAGATAAGAATTGTGCACCGGGGCTGGAGCAGTGGCTCTACGGTTACAGCACCTGCCTGGCATGTGCAAGTACATGGGTTCAAACCCCAGCACCCATGTACACAACTAAGTGTCAGAGCAATAAAAGTCATGTGAAAAACTCAATAAAAATTGATTCTCTCTCTGTCTCCCCACCTCTCTCTATCTCCCTCTCACTGTCCTTTGGTCTTTAAAAAAAAAGAAGAAGAAGAATTGTGCACCAAGCATGGAGCAGCAGTCCATATTGGAGAGAATCAGAAGGCTCAACAAGAGGCTTCAACATGAAACTCATGTTATTGCCCCTCTCCTCCTTCCTTTTTCCTCCATCTTTCCTTCTCTTCTTGTAATATAACATTGATTATTCTTAAATTATTTTGCCATGAAGTATTTTCCTTCTATTTATTTCAAAAGCACTACTGTAGAAAAATCAAACAAAAAATAATAGCACACATTAATCAAGTGTTTGCTACAGGTTAAATATACTAAAGTGCAGTATTTGTATTATCTCTGTCTTCATCTTAACCCTATGAGATAGAGACTATTGTTTTCTTCATTCACAGATGAGAGAATGAGGCACAAAGAAGTTAAGAAATTTGCCTAGTGGCACATATAAGAAGTGATAGAGATGGCATTTGAAGCTAGTCTGACTCCAGAGCTCATGACCCTAACCATCACATGATATATTAAAGAAAAACATCAATTCTCCCATTGCCTCAAATTCAGGAGGTACTTCCAGGTAACAGTACAGTGTGCATCTTGCCATATTTTTCAAGTTCATATAAATATATGAACACACACACACACACACACACACACACACACACGACTCTTCTCTCTTAAAAATGGAATCACAATGCATATTTTTGTTTTATTTCAATGAACGTTTAAGTGTATTTTGTGCTTGGCACTATGCTTATTGGGATAAAAATTTATATGGTCTTTGTAAGTGGCTCCTAGATTAGTAAATTGAATGCCCTGTTGTATTGAGAGCTATCTTCATAAGCACTATTTTTCAAAGAATAAACATACTCAAGATAAAATCATATTAAATCTAAGTGTTCCTGTGATTCGGATGCCACTTTACTCTCTTAAAATGCATCTTTTCTTGTTAGGATGAAGAGCAGAGATCTTTGGCTACGACAGCAATCTTGTTATTTGAATTTTCAACTGTTTGGGTTCTAGGGAAGTAGGTCCACAGTAGGCATTTATCTTACTTCCCTGTTAACACTCTTCCCTTAAATGCTATCCTCCTTCACACTGGGCCAATTTAACTCCCCACACCATATACCGTGTCAATTAAAAAAAATCTAGAACATGTTGCCTAGATTGTTTATATGTCTAACTCTCAGACAAGTGACAAACTTTATGGTATAATTTGCTTCATTACTTGACTATTGTAAGGATAAAATAGTAACGATGCAAAGTGAAAGAAAATAATCAAAGATAAATTACTGGATCAAGGTGATGATTGTTTACTGAGTGTAGTACGGAAAAAGGAGGGTGTTCTTGCAATTGATTTATCTTGAGAACTGCTAATTTTTTTTTTTCTAAAATGTGCTCATCCAGCTTGGTTAGAGACAGCTTAGCTGTGGCTGTTTGTACTGGAATTTGAACATTGTCTCTGAAAATACTTATCTTGCAGTTATCTTACCACCTTTAAATCTGAGTACACTTCCTCATTTGTCATCTTTACCCTGTGTAGCTTTCCTATGGTTTTAAGTTTTGTCTGATAACGGGAGAAAAATGGTTAATGTTAAGCTGTGTGAGATGGTAAGATAATAGATAAGTCTCCAATTCTTTATCTGTAGAAGGCAGTGTTCTGTTTTAGGTGATAGTGGCTTCTGTAAGGTCAGGAAATATATCACAACCCCAAACAAGAGTTGAAATGCTGTCTCTTCAGCATGACTGATGTTCCAGCATCTGGGAGCTTGTTTACCAGCTATAATCTCATTCCAGAGGCTGTTGCTGAGCCATTGGGACTGAAACTCACATATGATTTGTGAAGAGTTTGAGGGTATGGGGTTTACAGTATTTTCTTCTTCTGCTGCTGCTACTGCTGCTTCTGCTTTTCCACAATCAATTTTATTGAGTATAGTTTACAAACAACAAAATGCACACACTTTACAGGTGTATTTCAACAAGTTTAGACAGACATGTAAATGCCTGGGTAAGTACTATCACAATCAATATGCCAAATATTTCCATCACATCAGAGTCTCCTTGTGCACAATCCGCATCATTCTTTCCCATCCCACATACCCCAACCTATCACTCCTGGCTAATGTGCTTTTGTTGCTATACATGAAATTTTTTTCAGATAATATTTCTTCTTTATACTTTTATTCCATTATTTATAACCAGTTCTACCTTAAGAATGCTTTTAATTAATCTCCATATCATTAACCTAGATTTTTTTTCCCATCTAGAGTTTCATTACCGGAAATCATAAAGTATGTACTCTTTTGTATCTGTCTTCTCTAACTCAGCATAATGTTTTTGAAATTTACCCATTGTATTGCACATATGTGCAATTTATTCCTTTATGGTGTTGAATCATGTTCCATTGTATGAATGGACCAAAATTTGTTTATCCGTTCACTTGTGGTTAGGGTTCTTTGAATTATTGGCTATTATGACTAGAGTGTGAACATTTGTGTTCAAGTCTTTGTGTGGGTGCACACTCCATTTCTCTTGTGTAAATGCCTACAAGTGGAATTACTGAGTCATATGCTGAGTATGTTTTAACTTTTTAAAAGTTTTCAACTTGTTTTTCAAAATTGTATCACTTTACATTCCCACCAAGAGTATGTAAGTGTTCCTATTGGTCTACATCCTTGCTAGCATCTGGTATTTTCAGCCATTTGGGGTTTAGTCATTCCGATGGGTTTACAGGGTTATTTCAGAGTTAAGTTTAATTTGCTTTTCCATTTGATTATTTTATATCAATCTATTCTCTTTGATGAAGTGTCTATTCAAATCTGTAAACCATGTCAAATCTTCCTTTGCTCATTAAAAATTATTTTGGTCATTTTATTCCTGAGTTCTGAGTATTCTTTGTATATTCTGGATAAAAGTGTTTTATTACATATATTCTTTGCAAACAAGTGCTCTTAGTTTGTGGCTTGCCTTTCTGTTTTACTAAGACTATTTTTTGAAAGCAACAATTTTTTAAATGTGGATGTTATATAATCTTTCAATTTTATGTTTTTTTCTATATTATGAAAAATCTTTGCCTAACTGTTCTACTATTTATAAATGTTTCTTTTATTGAACAAAAAGAATTATTCACCGATGATATAATTATATACTCAGAACAAAGCAATCAATTTACTATGAAAGCTAAGGAGAAAATTAAGGTGATTGGAATGAGATTTGGACCTCAGTTTTCTTGTATGTGTATTGGTCAGGGAGCTGGCATAATGTCTCCCAACCCCCATTCAAAAATGGTGGTTGAAGAGTTTGATGAAGATAATGTTCACACAGGCACAGGAAGGGTGGAGCACTCTTTGACAGCAGGAAGCCATTACTAACCCTAGGCCCAAAGGGTCAAAGGAAAAATGCAGTTTTTAGAACACAAAGAGATTAATAGCCACAGGAAAAGTTTCCAACAGAAATTGTAGCCTTTGGTAGAGGAATATGGCCACTGCCAACCCAAAACCCATGGGGAGGGAGTTGGATGAATAAATACTTCAGTCTCTCCTCTCATCCTTTGAATCTTCTGTCAGTGCCTCCATCAGTCAACTTCAACTGGAGGCCAGACAGCAAGGAAGGCCAACTAATGTACTCCATAAAGATCAGCCTCTAAAAGCTGACTGTTGGTCCATTGGCATGAAGAACCCAGGTTGACAAAGGGAAAATCTCAACTTCCAACTTTTTTTGTATGTTTTCATTTTTTTTAATTAAGAAATTTAGTTTTGTACAATAAAAATGCATATAAAGTAAAAATATGTATATATTCTTAAATCAGAATTACACTCTAGACTCAACTTCCAACTTGATGGAACTTTGACTGTTTACTGGTAGAACTATTTTTCCCTTGGGCAGAACATCTGATAGAACCACTGAGCTCAAAGTTGTGCATCAACGGAAGGAGCAAAAATTCCTTATATGGATTATTAAATCTAATAGTTTGAGTATCCACTCGCACTTCCACGCCTTGCTTCCCAAATGTAGCATTCTAGTTTTGAGTGATGGCACTGTATGTTGGCCTCTGGTTTAGTGCTTGTAGGAAGAGACTCCATCTACAGGATCTTGACTCTAGGCCTGGCTTTTAGAAATCTTAGCTATGTGGCTTTAGGAGAAATAGTGTCTTTCAGAGCAGGCATAGAAGCTTTCTGACAACCTAAGCAGACTTGAAATTTGATGAGCCCTAAGCTCATCACTTTACTTCTCTCCAAGTTCTTCAGCTCTCTAGAAGCAAACAACTTAGAATACATTTCCACTAAAATGTTCCAGAGCAGCAAGTGTTGGACACCCAAAGTCTCATCTTCTATAGGGACATGATTGGAGTAACTACAGATAGTACCTTAGGCAACTATTTTGTCAATTTATGCCATGGATTAACTGTGTATATTTCCAACAGAAACACCATTCATATACCTTTAATAGTAGAACTAATTCCAGATTTCCATCACTTCTGTTCTTCTGGAAGCACCCGTAATTTTAATAACTTTTTCAGTCAAGTTTTAGGCAGAAGAACAGAATCCTTATGAGAATGGTGGAACAAGGGATTTGTTATAGGAATTAGGCCTTTCATCATTATGTGGGGAGATACAGAAGCAAAGATCTGGAAGAAGGTGTGTAGGGGCAGGGGCAGAGAAGGAGTCACCAAGCCAAGGAATTTGAGAAACTAAGACTTCCAGTTGCCACAATAGGGTGATAAGCAGGAAGTTTGCGGAGAGGTCTATGAATGGTGGTGGCCGCTGTTTAGCAGTGGTGGGAGGGGGTCTGGAACCAGTATTGGTCATCAGGGCCATTAGGAAGAAGAGATGGATGCGGACAGGATAGGAAATACCGGGCACTGTGTCTGTCTGTTAAGATATGTGACATAAAAAAGATCTTTAAAGAATGATGACCATGATTTCACTTCTGCCCTTTAAATGTCATGTCCCTCTTATGTCTATTGAAACCACATAAGGAGTGGAATTCCAGAAAATGTAACTCTAAAATGAACCAAACTGACATAATACCATGTACCATATACAATATAGACAAGTTTCTTGTCTACCCAGTGATAATTAGACTTTTGGATTTTCAGATCAGTAAATTAATTACTTTTAAAATTGGTAGGGGGTTATGAACCATGAAAACATTCCATTTTATAAAAGAAAGAACACTTTTGGTGTGAAAATCAATGGAGCACATAACATATAAAATAATCCTTTAAGTTGAAAACAACATACAATTATGACACATCCATTAACATTCTTTTTATTTTTATTATTTCACATCGAAAACTTCATCTCAGATAAATCTGAGGGAATTTTTTAGGTAACATCAGGATTTTTTTTTGCCTAATACCAAGCCAAAAATGAAGTCAGTAATATTTCAAGAGGATTGTTTATCAGCCCATCATTCATGCAGTTAGGGTAAATTATCAGAACAAATGTGCATGATTTGAAAAATTTCCATTTTTAGGACAGTAATAAAACTTCTCAGAGTAACTAGATTTTGGTGACCTAGAGAAAAAGACTAAGAAACAGACAAGATTAGCAGGATCAACCCCAAACTACGTAAGAGTGTGGGATTATGTGATTTTATTGCCAAAGTTACATATAATTACAGGACTGGGGCATTTGAACTAGAACTTCTCTTTCCGTGATTTCCTGACACCATTGATCTTGCCTGAGTGTCTTGATTGTTCTGACTCCATATTTTCAACCTTATTATTATCGTTTTGAACTGGATAAGTCTTTGTTGCACGGATTGTCAGTTGCAGCAGAAGATGTTGAGTGACACTCCTGCCCTCTGTCCACTACATGCCAGTAGCACCTTCTCTTTAGTTGTGACAACCAAAACATATCTCCAAGGCATTGCCAATGTCCCCTCCTTTGTTGAGAACCAACCATCTGCCTTTAGATTATAGAAATATGGGGATATGGAAATGTCCCAGGCAGAACTTGGGAGAAAA